>OX451740.1:241180684-241426811 GCA_948472305.1 Vicia faba
AAGCATGGCTATAGCTTCTGAAATATTTTCTTCTTCATCCTCCTTGTTTTCAACATCAGTGTTGGATACAAGTGCTATGCTCTTGTTCTTCTTGTCACCATTATCAGTGATCCCCATCTCAAAAGTCTGAAGAGACCCAATAAGTTCATCCACTTTCAACTTGCTGATGTCCTGGGCTTCCTCTATGGCAGTTACCTTCATTGCAAATCTTTTAGGCAAGGATCTGAGAATCTTTCTCACCAATTTTTCTTCTGACATCTTTTCTCCCAGTGCTCCTGAGGTGTTGGAAATCTCCCAGATGTTCATGTGAAACTCATGAATGGTTTCATCTTCCATCATTTTTAGATTCTCAAACTTGGTAGTCAACATCTGAAGCCTTGACATTTTTACTTTGGAAGTGCCCTCATGAGTAGTTTTGAGAGTGTCCCAAACTTCCTTGGCCAGTTCATATTGATGTACTAGTCTGAAAATGTTTCTATCAATTCCATTGAACAAGGCATTTAAAACTTTGGAATTTCCCAGGGCTAACTCATCTTCTTCTTTACTCCAATCTTCCTCAGGCTTCAGACTGATTGTCCCATCTTTCTCAGTTATAGTGGGATGGTTCCATCCTTTGTCAGCAGCTCTCCAAGCCTTTTTGTCCAGAGATTTTAAGAAGGCTATCATACGAGGTTTCCAGTAGTCATAATTTGTTCCATCCAGAATGGGTGGTCTATTTCCAAAAACTCCTTCTTTGTCCATAGTGCCAGAAAGTGATATACCTAGATCTCACCCAGTAATACAGGCAGGGTGCCTGCTCTGATGCCAATTGAAATTCTGGCTGCAGATACTCAATGTCATGTTCAATGTTATGACACCGTATCTGACTTACTATAAGACAGTAAATACAAAAACAGTAAAGAACACAGTCAATTGTTTACCCAGTTCAGTGTGCAACAACACCTACTCTGGGGGCTACCAAGCCAGGGAGGAAATCCACTATAAGAGATATTAATTCAGAAATAAACCAACCAGTTTATCTCCTTCACTTAAGACTTACCCAATGCAACTTCAATCTAAGTACAACTTAAACCTGAGTTCCTACTCACTCCCCCTCAATCACATCAGTGATACATAAAACAATTTGACTAATGAATTGTTGAAGACACTCTTCAAAACATACACTTGATTATGCTTCACAGCTTTTTAATCAAGCAACACAAACACTCTTGCTTCACAGCTTTGAGTGATACACAAACCTAACTTGACTTTGCTTCACAGCTTTAGTCAAGAGACATACAAACACTCTTGCTTCAAAGCTTTGAGTGTTACACAACCCTTACAATTAAAACCTATTCCAAGTCACTTATCACAATGATAATTGCTTGGATTATAATAGTTAAAACTATACAGCTTCTAAATGATCTTCTGTCAACAAGGGATACATTCCAAGACAGCAGCTCTGTTGAATATATAGCAGCTGCATCTTCAGTTAGGGTTTCCACAAAAAGCTAGGGTTAAATCCGTTTGACCTTAGGACTAGGTCACAGGACTATATCAACCAGGTTGGGGTTGAGCTAGGTTAACCCAAAGAAAACGCAGGATTCTGTTCTGGAAAGACTGAGTCATTTTCCTGAAAAAACTCAGAATTAACCAAACTGCATACCTGTTAGTTCAGAACAGGATGTCTTAACATCTGTTATGACATCTGAAAACCTGTCTACTGATTTAGGTAAATGTGATCATTTTGCAAAATGCTCAGATACACACTCATAAACATCAGTACCTGTATGACAATATTTTTCTGCAAAGGTACCTAATAAATCTGTACCTAATAAACTAGAATGTTATGACATCAGTCATGACATTCATACACCTGGTTTTACCAAAAATGCATGCCAATACCTAAACAACTACAGTTTCTGATTTTTCTCTAATAAATCTTATCCAAGTGTATATGGAAAAGTCATCTACAACAACACAAGGATACTTCTTACCACCAAGACTTTCAACCTGCATAGGTCCCATCAAGTCCATGTGAAGAAGTTCCAAAACTTTTGATGTAGTAAGATGTTGAATCTTCTGATGTGACATCTTAGTCTGCTTTCCAATTTGGCAGTCAACACATACCCTTTGTTCTTCTATTTTGAGCTTAGGAATCCCTCTCATTGCTTCTTCAAATATAATTCTTTTCATACCTTTCAGATGCATGTGCCCCAATTTTTGATGCCATAGTTTAACTTCATTCTCTTTGGTTAAAACACATGTTGAGGAGTGGTTTAACTCTTGAGGAACCCATAGGTAACGGTTGTCTTTAGATCTGATCCCTTTCATAATAACTTCATTCTTTTCATTGCATACAAGACATTCTTCCTTGGTGAAGTTAACTTTGAATCCTTGATCACATAATTGGATTATACTTATCAGGTTAGCTATTAACCCTTTAACAAGTAACACATTATCAAGCTTAGGGACTCCTGAACAGACAAGCTTGCCAACACCTTTGATTTCATCTTTTGCCCCATCACCAAAAGTCACATAACTGGTGGAGTGAGATTTGACATCCACCAACAGATTCTTGACACCTGTCATGTGTCTAGAACATCCACTGTAAAAGTACCAGTCATCTTTGGTTGATACTATGAGAGAGGTGTGAGCAATGAAACTAACAACATTGGACTTGGGAACCCACTATTTCTTCTTTTTGCTATTTTGGGGAATCTTATCAGTTTTGTGAAAAGAAGTATTTTTAGGGTACCCATACAACTTGAAACAGAAGGGCCTTATATGACCAAGCCTTCCACAATGATGAAATCTCCAGGGATGGGGATTCTCTCTGGTGTAATTAAGCTTTTTCTTCCCATAATGTTTTCCATGATGTCCTTTCTTCCCGTGATGTTTGCTAATATGTTGAGACATTTGATTCGACATCTTTGGTTTAGGCTTGGCATGAGTGGAAACTAATGAAGGCTTTTCTGAGATAGGTTCCTTTTTCTCATTGAAACCTAGACCACTCTTGTCTCCTGTAGCTCTTCCTGCTTGGAGAACTTCATCTAATGTGTTAGTCCCATTATTCAGCATCTTGAGAGATTTGACCATTCTATCAAGATTTAAATTTAGAGAAGACACTTCACTTTCCAGATCAAAAATAGTTTTAAGATGCTCTTCCCTTTCCTCCTTCAGCTGAGTTATGAGGGCTTTCTATTTCTCCCCTTCAAGACACAGTTATGCACTTCTGAGACATGATTCTTTGTATGAAGTAGCTAACTCATCAAAGGTTAGTTCCCCATCACTAGACTCTTCATCATAAACATATTTGTCTGCCAATGCTTTAACATATTTGGCAGATTCTTCAAGATCACTCTCTGACTCTTCTTCAAACCAAGTAACATATAGATTCTTCTTTTGTTTCTTAAGATATATAGGGCATTCAGCTCTAATGTGACCAATGCCTTCACATTCATGAGATTGAACTCCCTTCCCTTGAGTAGATTTTTCTTCAACCCTTTTTCTTCCAAACACATTTGACTTATGGATGTCAGATGAGATGTTCTTGACATTTGATCTTTGGTTCCTGTCCATTCTTTTTATCGCTTTGTTAAATTGTCTTCCAAGCATAGCTAAGTAATTTGATATTCCTACATCTGTATCTAGATCACAGTCCTCTTCTTCATCTTCAGTATTTGATACAAAGGCTATGTTTTTGTTTTTCTTTTCAGATCTTTCATTGATGCTTAATCCAAATGTTAGAAGGGATCCAACAAGTTCATCCACTTTAATTTTGTCAATGTCTTGATCTTCTTCTATAGCAGTCACTTTTATATCAAATCTCTTGGGAAGAGACCTGAGCATCTTTCTCACCAATTTGTCTTCAGGAATTTTCTCTCCTAAAGCACTGGAGGCATTAGCAATTTCAAGAATGTTCATATCAAAGTCATTTATACTTTCATCATCCTTCATCCTCGAATTCTTAAATTTTGTGGTGAGCAACTGAAGTTTTGACATCTTAACTTTCGATGTGCCTTCATGAGTAGATTGAAGAACCCCCTATGCATCCTTAGAAACTTCACATGTATTCACTAATCTGAAAATGTTCTTGTCAATTCCATTTAATATAGCATTCAAGGATTTATAATTTCCAAGAGCAATTTCATCTTCTTCCTTAGACCAATCTTCTTCTGGTTTTAATTCAAAAGTAGGTTTTCCATTTTCTCCCAATTTGACAGGGTGTTTCCATCCTCTTATAACAGCTTTCCAAGCCCTGTTGTCTAAGGACTTTAAAAAGGAAACAATTCATGGTTTCCATTAGTCATAATTGCTTCCATCTAGAATGGGTGGTATGTTCACAAATCTACCTTCCTTGTCCATAGTACCAGAAATTATCTTCCCTAGATCTCACCCAGATAAGAGCAGGATTCCTGCTCTGATACCAATTGAAATTCTGGTATCAGATATATGATATCGAATGAGATGTCACGACACAAATATATGTCTGCAAGTAAAGTGCGGTAAAATCAAAATCAGTAAAAACACAAGAGATTGTTCACCCAGTTCAGTGTACAACAACACCTACTCTGGGGGCTACCAAGCCAGGGTCAAGTTCACTAAATAGTATCAATTTATAGACCCTTAGTAACCAACCAGTTTACGATCTAATCACTTAATCACCACCTGTGCTAAACTTCTACCTAAGACTCACCTAGGTATGAGGCCCTCCACAAATCCATTCAATCACTTACAATGAAAAACTAACAGAAATAATAAGTTTAAAAAACCTCAATCATCCAATGCTTAAAAGCTTATGAATGATACACAATTAACAACCTAAATAACAACACAAGTATTCAATCAATACTAGATAGTTTGACAATTAAAATACTTAGAGTTTTTAAAACAGAAAGAAAGTATTCTTCTTCAAAAGTCGCAGTCGTTTGAACAAAGAAGCAAGTCCTTATATATGCGCAACTATGGGCTTGGGCTTTAAAACCAAATATCCGATTCTTTTGAATATTTACATAAAAACAGGTCAAGATGAAATCCTTGCATTTTGAAAAATATTCTTCCATATTTTTCGCTGCCTATGAGTTACAAATCTTGAGTTATAGAGTGCTGGAAATTAGGAAACATAAAACTTAAACTGATGTTGGGCTAAGATATGTTTAGGAGGCAGATGTCAAGACATCTTCTTTAACATCATTCAAAACAGTTTGCTATAAATGTCAAGACATTTATCAAAACATTAACAACACATTGTTTTACCAAAATTGCGGCCAACAAACACTTACAATATAAAAGGCCCGTTACGTCGAAACCCTAAACCAGCGGCTTAGGAAAAAAGGGGAGTCCCGGTGGAATGAAAACCCTAAAGGGAGATCCAAGCAAAAATTAGGGACATGTAAACAAAATCATTATTCCGGTGGATTGAAAACCTGAAAGGGCGGTCCAGGAAAAAGTTGGGGATCTTATTAAAAAAAATGAACAAATAGATTGTGGTTCGGGAATTCATTACTACGACTAGGACTAAGGGAAAGGATTAATCTAAATCATCTGAATCATAAGTAAAGGAGTTTGGAGTTACCAAAGGACATTGGAGAAGTAGCAGCATGGATTATCACTTTCATTGCCATTTTTTAATTTTGTTAAAAACTTTTGTAATTACATCTTGTACTTTTGCCTATTCAAATTCATTTTCATTAATAATACAATTCATTTTTCAATCTTGCCAAATATTGTTCAAATTGAGTTTTTCTTTCTCCGACTTGCTTACAAAATACTACGATTATTTCTTGTAAACACTGCGTCGAAATTATTTTGGGGATTTTATATTAAATAAAAGCACTTGACAAAGCATCAAAAAGTATTTTGGTTAGAAAAACTTCAAAATAAATCCACACCTATGCCCGCACCTACGATATAATTTTCAATAACATGTTAACATTGTTCACCGTAATATATCAACTCGAAGAAACCGCAACCAGCAACAGACAACGTGGAGAACTAATTGACTCAAAGAACCGAATGATTTAAAAGGAGAAAATTATCTAAAACATTCATAAACGCTTGGTACATATACATATGAAACACTTGGGTATCATATCAATAAAATCATCGCTGGACATCATATCCATTAGGGCATTATGCATATACATCATACATTGCATTTTCAAATTTTCTTAGGCCGAGATACTGCGAGATATCTTAGGGCCTATAACAAGCTAACTTATCTACACAAACCAAAAATTCGAAACCGTAACCATTTTTTACATCATTAGCAACATATACCTTGGTTGAGAATAGACACAACCAATAAATTAGGACTGTACTAGGTGATATATCTGTAATTCATATATTTGGTTTAGTCATCTAAGATTCAATTTTCAAACACAAATTCAAACGATAAACCCAAATCATTTATCCCCTAGGTTGTGATAAATATGCAAGTCTACATTACAACTCACTATGTTAGTCACGAAACTTTAGCTAGTTTGTTACCAGACCAAACTCTATTAGATTTGTCCTCTGGCGTAAATAAAGTTAATACACATGGTATCTACCTCCTAGGTTGTGGTAGACAAGAATAATCTATGATATAACTTGTTGTGTTAGTCTCGAAGCAACAATAAGTTATTTATTTTCAAACCCGTATCATTTACTCCATAGGTTGTAGTAGATATACAAAAATCCGTGATATAACTTGTTGCATCAGGCTCGAAGCAACAATAAGTTATCTATTTTTCTGAGATATGGTTCATTGTATTAGTATCGAAGCGAAAATGAGTTATCGAACATGTGTTATTCATCCCCTAGGTTGTGATAAATAGGAAAAATCTACGTTGTAACTTGCTATGTTATTCTCAAAGCGTTAGTAAGGTAACTATCAAACTTGTGTATTTACTCCCTAGGTTGCAGTAAATATGCAAATTTGTGATATAGCTTGTTGCATTAGTCTCGAAGCAGCAATAAGTTATCTATTTTTACGCTCTCATTATTTATCACCTAGGTTGTGGTAAATATACAAAATCTACAATTACTTTTTTCAGGCATTGATGAGTTATTCGCGTCATCCTTACTCTCTTTTTTTCTGTTACTTGCTTTATTTTTTCAAACTATTTTTCAAAATATTTTCAAGTCATCGGTCAAATTTAGGGGTCTTCCATTTATTTAATAACTATCTGATTCAAATGTGCGAGAACTTCGTATTCTTGCACCCTCAATCAAAGAACAATTAAATAGGGGCAGTTGTCATTCCCCAAATTTTCTCGCATTGGTGTTAGCAATCAATTTATGTCACTAAGTCATGTTCATTTATTTATAACTATAGTATCATGTATGTTGATATTTAATTAAGTATTCTAAATGTAACAAAACCAATTTGGTTTTATTTATTTATTCAAGGGTCATTTGTGTATCTATTGGGCTTATCATTTGGAAAAAGCTAACAAGCCCATTTTGATGTTGTTAAGTCCATAAGGGGGTGTAGCGAAATATGGGCTAAGATTGATTCAATTTTTTATGGTCCAAGTCATTGTTTTATCTATTTTTATTTATTAAAATTATTATTATTTATCTTAAGTTGATTGAGGTCAGCTAGAGTTATTATTTCATTATCATTCATTTTTACTATTATTGATGTTTTAATTTATATTATTATTATTATTTGGATTCCATTTTTTTGGATCAAATGAAATAAGTAAATCAAATCAAAGATTGCAAATTTTATTAATTTATGAATGCGTTTACAGATTTTGGACCAAGTACATAACAAATCGAAACCTTAATCTCTAAAATCTAATCCAATTTATAATCAAATCAATTACCATCAATCAATCTAAAATATAACAGCAATCACTAAACTATTTCCTAATTTAAACTAATTCTAAGCCTATAAAAACCCTAAGCTAGTACAAGAAAAGGACAGCCAAAGTGATACCGAGAATTGGAGTAGAAGAAATTAATGAGTGAAGTCTTCTTTTTCTGTCTTGTCGCAATTCCTTCAAAGTTCCCAGTACCTGCGAGAAGAAGGAAAAAAGGTATTAGAAGAAGGAGATATCAGAGAAACTAAAAGGAATTGATACGACAAGATTCACTGCATGAGAGGTAATCCGAGAGACTTAGTATATGGTTTTATAATTCTTGTTGTGATTTTTGAATTTTTGAATGATTGGAGTTAATTTGGTGAACTTCTTGGAAAATTTTAGGTTTAGGGTTCTAACTTAGGGTTAGGGTTCATGCGTAGGGTTAGGGTTCATATCAATCACATTTAGGGTTTATCATCTTCATGTTTTTGGGTTAGCGTTCTTGGTGGTTAGGGTATACATTCATAGGGTTCTTAGGGTTATGCTTAGGGTTCCTAGGGTTCTCGTGTTTCTGGTTTGGTTGGTTTGAATATATGAACATTCTAGTTGAAGTTCAACTAGATTCTGGGTTGTATGGCGGTTTTCGGGGTGGATAAGGGTGGAGCCATTGGTGGTAGTGATTTTCGGCCAGTGGTGGGGATTTCTGGTCTCTAGAGGATATAGAGAGGGTTGAGAGTGTGAACAAGTAAAGAGAGAGAGCTATAGAGAGAGAGAGGTGAGAAAATGAGGAATTATGAAGAGATTTTTGTTATATATTTCTTCCGTGCATGCTTGGATATGTGGCATGTGGCCATTCAGTGGCCACACAATGAGACAACCATTGATTGGTCTCAATACACATCCGTCCATGCTATTCTTGAGTCAATATTCAACATCATCCACACGATTGTTATACCTTTGATCGAAGGCTCAAAATCAACTTTTGGTGACCATATGATCTAGATCAAACAATCCAAAGAACGGTAGTACACCATAAACACATAGGCTCAACTGTGAAGGATCTAAACGATCTAAATATATTTCATAATGGGCCAGACCCACTTCTATTGACAACCCCTGAATTACTTGACCAACTTAACTTACTCCCCCCATGACTATTGGGCTCCAATACAATTTTCTGGGCTTAGGCCCTTAATTTCTAAGCCCCCTATTTTACTACTGAACTAAATTCATACCCCCCTCTGCGTTTCGGCTTCAACTATTATTGGGCCTGGCTTCTGCTATCTAAATTAATTTATGGACTTAAGCCCTTGCTATTTTAACCCCCTTGTTTACCACGCTTAATAAAATACACTCCCTTGTTTATTTATATAATTTATTTAATTAATTTAATTTAATTTATTTATTTGTTTTATTTTATTTATTTCGTTTATATATATTATATATATTATAATGATCAATTTTCTTCTCATATCATTTTTTATCATTAGCATTAAAATATTTTTTTATCAAGAAAAGATGATAATAATAATAAGAGAATAATTATTTATTAAATATATTTAAAATACTAACCTTTTTTCTATCAATTCATCAAACAATTCTTCATCATTCAAACTTATTATTTTCAAACTTCATCATACATTCAAGACATCTACCCAATCAACCTTGATATTTTTCTACTAACTTAATTCAAAATTCAACATTATTTTCAAAAAATAGGATTCTGAACTTGCTTTCAAATCAAACTTCAAACTACACACACGACTACGCAATTTTCAAACCCGAACGAATTTCAAGGAATCTTCTAAAGCATTTACACAATCCATAAAAAAAACTAACCAAACACATACGAACTACGAATTTGGATTTTGATTCTTCGCAAGGAGATACGTGAGCACACGGTTAAAAAAAAGGCGAGTTCATAACTAAAAAAACTAAATTATTTTCTTAAAAATAAGGAAATAATAAACTGTTAAATAGAAAACTCCCGATTTACCCTTAAACCTAAAAAAGGAGCCCATTGAGAACAAGGAAGATGAAGGGGACCTAACACCTTCCCTTCGTCTAACCAACTCACGAATTTAGAATCTCTGTACAAATTAGGGTTACTCGTTATTTCCCCTTCCTCAGGACAAAAATCAATGGTTGTGACTCTTTATATTTTTTCAGTTATGACATATGTTTTCTTAAAAAGATGCGTAGAAGCCTATGAAGGGAAAATTTCATGCAAGTGAGAATGTGTCATTCTCTATAGAAAAGATCGTCCATTACCATTACTCTTAAAGTAGTATAAATATGGGTCTTAGTATAAATATGCGACTCTTCAAATTTTACCAAACTCAAAATCGCTCAAAGTATCTAAGTGTGTTGAGAAAGAGTTTTATGAGTAACACATACATATGAATCACCATATTTACATTCAATGTTAAACCATTTAAATTAATTTCATTTTTATTCCATTTAAGTTTCATTCGAAATTACTTTACATTCTTATACTTTTTATCAATCGCCTTTGCATTACTTTTAAGATTCCTAGTAGTGTCGAAGTACTCATTATCAAGAAAACTTAACAAAACTATATACATACGTCCTAGGATCAATCTAGTCCATCTTGTAAGTAACCAAAGTATCAATTTTGGAAGACTAGTGGTTGTTTACCAAAATCTAAGGTAAACAGGCTCGTACTTGCGAGAAGTCTTGTTCTTCAACAATCAAGTCTTTTAGTGTGTTTGACCAATTCATTGCTTTGGGACCTTGAGAGAATGAGTAAAAGTGATAAGAAATTTGAGTTGCCCTTGAGAGAATTAGTAGAAGTGAGAAGAAATTTGAGTTTACAGAGAGAGAGAGAGAGAGAGAGAGAGAGAGAAGGGGGGAGATGAGAACTTATGTTTTTCCTTCAAAATCCCCTTATATAGTTCCCAGTGAAAAAGACCATTTTTCCCTTCATTATTATTTTTAATCCAAAAACACCTTTTACCTCATTTAGATACAACATCTCACTAAAATTAGTAAAATACATATTAAGGTAAGTATTGGGATAGTAAAGCTAACCCTCCTTAAAAGAAATTCCATACTTAAAATTTGATATTATTAATTGAATATATGAGTAATTAGATTGTATTTTTGCCTCTAACTTCTAAGTGGCTTCGCTTAAAGGCACTCGTTCCCAAAAGACTTTAATTATTGGTAAAGCCTTCTTTCGTAGAGACTTCACATTGTAGTCCACCACTTGACTAGGTTGAGGTTGGGACATAAGATTCTACTTGATTTCTACCAATTCTAGGAGTATCAACTAGAAAGGATTAGGTACTAATATTCTAAGTTGTGATACATGGAAGACATCACGTAGTTCTAGCAGAGACAATGTTAAGGCTAGCTCATAGGCTACCATTTCCAATTTCTTCAGAACCTCAAAAGGTCCAATGCATTGAGGGCTCAAATTATTTTTCATAACTACCCACTACAATTCTAGTTTAGAAGTAACCATATAAAATACATGACCTTCTTCTCCGAATTCAAGTGGTCTCTTCTGCATGTCTACATATCTCTTTTTGCTGCTTTGGGCGACCCTCATTTTCTCTTCAACTGATCTTAGCTTTTCTATTGTTTCTTGGAACATTTAGCGTCATAGAATACTATTTTCGCCTACTTTTTACCAACACAAAGATATCTCAAACCTCATACCGTATAAGAACACATGTTAACTTACTCTAATACTAGCAAACTCAATCAGTGGTAAATATTGTTTCCAATCACCACGATATTCCAAGATATATGAACACATCATATCTTCCATAGTTTTGATAGTCCTCATTGTGCATGATTTTTTGTGCTAAGTCTTAACTTTGTTCCCATGGCTTGGTGGAAATCCTTCACTACTAAAAATGTTATATTTTATGACAAAACTTTTACCTCACCAAACAAAAAACCGAGGTAAAATTCCAAGACGCGGTATGTTCTTTTTTTCTTTAGGAAATTGTCATCTAATTTTGGGTACTAGCATTGAATCCCTGCAAATGCAGTTTTTGTTCTTTTCTTTAAAAGCGACACCTTTCTTATTATTTAAGATTTTATTTTATTATTAAATATTCTATTCCATTCCCTCAATTTGTCAAATAACCGAAGGGTATGATACATATATTTTATTATAAAAGGATTCATTCACTAAGCTTTACCATAAACCTAACTCACATGTTCAGCCGCTCCACACTCTTAAACATCATTCTTTATGATGGATTGTAACATCATTCATTCGGATGGGTTATGAGGCAGAAAAAAATTTGGTTCTATGTTGTTTTTCTTCTTACACTAACCTTTAATAAATCATTTTTAGGTTCTTGCAATCTATCTTACGTAATGGTGTTGTTTTGGTTGTTGTTGTTGTTTCCACCTCTTGCCAATGTTTATCTAATTTTATATAATAAAAAATGTATGAAATATCCACATTTGGTCTTCTCCATGATTCAATGAAACGATGATTTAACATTTGATCTTCACTGGCAATGATGATGATGAATTAGATTCAAATTTTATATATATATATATATATATATATATATATATATATATATATATATATATATATATATATATATATATATATATATATATATATATATATATATATATATATATATATATATATATATATATATATATATATATATATATATATATATATATATATATATATATATATATATATATATATATATATATATATATATATATATATATATATATATATATATATATATATATATATATATATATACTTTAATATTTTGTATAAGTAATGCAATATTCTATTTATACAATTAAATTTAATATTCTATGTAAACAATGTAAAATGTACTTTTAAAAAAATATTTTTCTCCTCGGTTTTGGTCATATACTGAGAGGTATGTGACACTAGTTTTGAAAATATAAAATGTTGTTGTTGGGGATCGAACCAATGATCATTTCAACTATCTCCTATGTTAATAAAAATCGAAGGATAAAGTGACAAGTTTTCATGACGCCCTTTATTACCTTGCTTGTATCTTTGAGGTAAAATCCCCATCACTCTAGAGGTAACATGTGTTTTTTGTACTAGTGCTTCCAAAATCGCGAAGGAAACTTCGAGTCTCTATCAAACGTAATGCTCAGAGAGTCCCGTACAAATTCATCATCTCCGCAATGAATAACCTTGTTAACTGAAGTTCTTTATAAGAGGTTCAAACTTTCAAAAAGTGTGCATACTTTCTTAGTCGGTCCACTATTTACTAAATAAAATCATTACCACTCGACGTCCGAGGTAAACCCATAATTAAGTCCATTGAGACATACTCTTATTTTAGCTTAGGTATCTCCAAAGGTTGGAGTAAGCCATCAGGCCTATGATGTTCAATCTTGACTTGTTGTCACACCATACACTATGCTATGAAACTAGCTATATTAGCCTTCATATTCGGACCCCAAAAATCCTTCTTCAAGTCATGAATCATTTTAGTTGCATCGAAATGAATGGTGAAACTACTCTTGTGGCCTTATTCCAAAATGATCTTCAACTTAAGATTATCCAAAACACACACTCTCCCTTGAAAATGTACGACTCCATCTATAGCTAGAGTGAAATTTAGGCCATTGAGTTTGGCTTATAGTTCCGTGTCTGAACATTAGGCTTGGGAAACTAGTTCCCTAATATCACTCTATAGACTCTACAACATTACCACATGGTGTCCAAGTGAAATCCAAATTAAGATCTCGGACCATTTATAATAATATATGTTTGACGATCATTAGCTCGGACTTATGTAGTTCTTTCCTTCTCAAGGCGTCAGACATCCCATTAGCTTTCCTAGGGTGATATTTCAATTCAAAGTGATAATCCATCACGAAGTACATCCATCTTCTCTATCACATGTTGAGTTCTTTCTTGTCGAATAGGTACTTTAGACTCTTATATTTGCCCTTACGAATAAAATTGGTGTCTTTAATTCTATTTATGTTGAATTTACAACTACCATTTTATCCAAGGAAATTTCTTATGACATGTTTTGTTTTAAACTTTGGATACATAATTTGATTTTATGCTTGTTTGTCAATATTTCTCTAATCGGAAAAAATTATACTTTAGAAGCTTCAAATAAAATGGTCTAAATACCTTCATTTAATTATTAATTTATTTTTCAAAATATATAATATTTACAAAGACAATAAATCATGTGCCAATAACCTTTTATTGTTGTTTTTAGTTATAATGGTTTTATTTGGTGGAATAGTTTATCTAATTGTGTTGGGCAAAATTTATTTAGAAACATATGTGGATTACCTTCTTTCACCTTCCATTAAATTCTTCTTCTTTATAACTACTATACTTTTTTTACCTCACCAGGTTTTAATCAATTTGATTTTTTCTAAATTTTTTAATGAAATAATTACTAGAGACTTTTACTTTCTTGAGTTTTGGTGCAGCTCTTCAAGTATAAGTGTACCAGGTTGGTTTAGTTCTTTCTAACAGTGTTTCGAAGTGGAGTATAACAACTAAGGCCAACATAAGTGTATATCTAATATAGTAAAATCTTCTTTCTTATCTTTTCATGAGTCAATAATAATCAGAGGCCACTATAGATGTACCCTCATTACAACTAGAAACTATAATAAGAACTTCAACCTCAAAATGAGTCTTCTCCGTCATAGTTTTGATACTTTCTTTTCCAGGTCTTTATTCTCCCTCCCTATATGATACTTAAGGAAAGCAACACAACTACTTATGGTGAAATGACTCTTCAGGTTCCAATTCTCATAACTTATAATTTTCCCACCTTCTAAATAACCAACGAAGATACATTTCACAACTTTACCATCAAGATGGAATAACTTGATTCATGTTAAGTGCAGTAAAACAACAAAAGACAATAAGTATTTGTTTGTATCTTATCCACATGGACTTGTGCGATATTATTAAACTGTTCAATAATTTCTATACTTCTAAGATATGTAGTTGAAAAGTTTTTTGTTTGATAACTAAGTGTAAAATAACAATGAATGAAAAAAAGATTTAACAAATAGACTTGAGATTTCTCGGGTTAGAATTCATTATCCTATCATCATACATTTTCCTGATCATTTATAAATATTCTTAGCCTTCAGTTAATATTATAACCTACCACTATGCATCTGTAGTTTATGTCTAAACAACAACATGAAATCAATTGTATTGTTTAACAAAGGATTTCTCAACTAGTTAACCAATATGATAATATTAAATTAATTTGATGTTACTGATAAACCTAAATATTTGTCCAGAGTTTGGCATCTAACAGATAAAAATCTTTGATCTAGTTAAGAAAAGTATTTCTCAATACTAGTTCAAAACTATGATAACGAACTTTAAGTAGCAAATTCATAACAAGCATTAATAACAAATGTAATCTCTAATAGTAACAAATAAATAGAAGATATATAATGTCATGGTCAAGATGAATACATGAACATATATATAACTTGACTAAACACTAACAAAACATAATTTAGATACTCTTACTCATAGTAGCTTTATAACTATAATAAAAAAATAGATGAAATAGCATCCACAATGATTTCTTAGTCAGACAAAGCCTCCACATTTGATTCTTCAATATATTTATTGGGAAGTTTCCCTCTCAATTCTCTATTATTGTTACAGAATAAATTTAACTTCAAAATCATGGAATATTGAATTATGGATAAATCACCTAGAGAGGTATTTGGCTCATCTAGAGAGCTTGCTTTTCTTCACCACTAAGTCACGTCCAACTTTTCCATGTTAAATTTGGCCACCTTATCACGCCCAATGTGCATCCTTCTTCTCTTGGAAATGAATATAACACCCTAAACCTCAAGACTTATATATTAAGCATTACACAACAATCTAAGGTGTCGCCAATGAAAATCCTTTAATAAATCTAACATTTAAAGAATATGCAGCGAAAATAATAACGTCATACAACACTTGTCATCACACGCTCACCTTCACTTAGGGTATTATTGCGGCAATATCATTCTAATTTCAAATAAATAAAATAACACAACTTAAGACATTTAGTCTCAACTTCAAAATTATATAAAACTTCTTTTAAAGAAACAAGTTATCAAAATCAACTCTCAACAACTTCACCCATCAACATAAGAATTAAATAAACTCCAACAAAAGAACAATAAGAAAAACAAGCATTCCCAACCTCGATGTTACAGAATCAGAGCAAGACTTCTAAAACAACGAAATAACTAAAGGAAGTCACTCCAAGAGCTATCTTCCACTTACAACAGCAAAATCTACTCCTGTGTATCTTCAAGATGTCCATGGTTGACAATATTAAGTAAAGGGGAGAGAATACATTTAAATAATAAATGGTGCATAACAATCAGGATAGATTTATATACTTCACAATCACACATATATCATACATGCACCACACAACATGAATTCATATTTCACCCACATCATAATCATATACATTTATTTATACAATGTGCCACACAACACTAAATCAACTCATATGCATGTGTTACCAATCTTAACAATGGTTCTTATTATGAATCGAGTTCCATATGTCGAATCCCTGAGCCCTACACTGAGCTCAAAGCCCCACACTAAGCTTGGGACATGTCACCAGTCATCTCACTGAGACTTATAACTTGCCTCTTTAGCCAACACCAACAACATAAGATGCATGAATTAAAGGATGCATCATCACAACAACTCCACAACATGAAACAGTCTCACATTGAACTGTATCCTTCCTGCATAACAACATCAGAGTAGATTCCACACAGAAGTTACACATCTCAACTTGAACATATTATCAATACATGAATATTACAAAGCAGCAACTCAACAATATCACCATAACAAATAACATGAACATAACACTTAAGCATATTAATTCACCTTATCATCAGCCTCCACATTAATTAGATCATTCACAACATGATTATTCAATATACCATAACCATTTCATATACTCTATCACCATACAATACATTGATAAAATTTATAAGTACATATTTTTACCCAAAAAATATCACCATAAGATAGTGCTACGCGCCAGCTACCCAACACTTCGAACCGCGTCTCAAATTGAGTTATCAAACTCAAGTTATGCACAAAACAATTTTTGTAGTACAAATTCCAATAAGTGGCTACGGCCACCCGTAGCAACTGCTACGGACACCTAAAGCATCTTCTACGGCCCATAGCGGCTTCTAGATCCCAAAAATGTTGTTTTGTAATTTTCTATGATTTCCTCCATTAGAGCACATTCGGGTCTCCGATTTCGGTTTTGAAAAAATTCAAACGTGTAGAAATCGACATACAATAATTATGTAACTTTTATAACATCATACATCTGTCATAGCCTAATTTTTACCCCTAAGATCCCACCTCTAGCTGCATCACTGCATAGAATCAAGGTCATAAACCATGGTTGATTTCTCACCTTCTCATCATTAGAGTTTTCCCATGAAAATATCATCAAACACCTCTTGTAATCATCTTACCTTTTATGCCCCACTAACCCCTTTAAAAATTCAAAGATATGTCTTGTTGTTTGGTTTCTTGTACAAGTTAGGTGTGTTTGATCAAGGAGTTCAAGTGGTTAATTGATTTAGACTTATGTGGATTCCTCAACACCTGAAGCTCTCTATTCATTAAAAATGTTCAAGAATTTCCCCCTCATCAAGGATCAATTTCAATATTGCATCAATTCAAGTTCATCAAGTTCCATTTTATCTGGATCTCCAAATTAGGGTTTTGGTCAAAATTGACTGAATGTTGACTTTTTACCTAAAACATGATCTCATGGCTTGAAACATGATTCCATTGCAAAAAAGTCAACAGTTGCTCAAAGTCAATGTTTGACTTTTGAGATTTTTGTACAACCATGGACTTCACAAGTAAAATTTTATGAAAGTATGGAATATGGATGGATTTTATCAAATATAATCATGAAAATCCAGAAAACTTGGAGAATTGGTCATTTTGAAGAAATTGAAATTTTTTCTAAATATCAAAAATTTTATGTTCATGGAGATGACTTTTCAAGGTTATAGCTTCCTCCTCAAGCGTCCATTTTGAGCAAACAAGGACTACAACTCAAGATTTCATATGATACTATATCATGGTGAAAATTTTGGATTCAAAAGCTTTTCTCAATTGCTTATAGCAACAGGATAAATGAGATGTCAAGTTGTTCAAATTGGAAAAACTTAGAAATTTTTCTAACTATCAAAAATCATGTTCAAGTAGAAAACTTTCCAAGGTTATAACTTCCTCCTCAAGCATCCATTTTGAGAAAACAAGGGTTGCAATTCAAGATTTCATATGATACTACATCATGGTCAAGAGTTTTTATTCAAAATCATTCCTCAATTTCTTATAGCAACATGAACATTTAGATGTCAAATTGCGAAAAATTGACAAAACACTTAGAAAATTTTCTAAATGTCAAACAATCTAAACATTGATTTTTGATGGCCAGTTTTCTCCATGATCCAAGATGATTCAATTCAAGTGTCCTACATCAAAGTTGAAGTTCATTATATCATCTTTCCATGGATACCAAGAGCAAAGAATTTGCTTGCTTGAGCACGAAGTTATGATGGAGCAAAGTAAACATGGAAGAGGTGTTTTGTATGATAGATTTATATGTCGCTCTATATGCCCAACCACAAGCTTGGCCTCATGATACACTAAACCTTGCATTGGGACCTCGAATATTGAGAACTTTTTATGTCTAGCATGCTTAAACATTGAATTGCGTAAGGCATCCATACATTTCCCAAGCCTTTTGCCATAAGTGAATTAAAGTGAAAAAGCACTTTTTGCCTAAATCTCCAAAATATTACTTTATGCAATTGAGCCTTGTGAACATGAAATTTTATCTGATCATACTCCATCTAAACATCAGAAACACTCAAGAAAAATAGTATCTAAGAAGCCATACCAATTGTGTTTCTTAACACCTAAGTTATGTTGCACTTTTGGGTATTTTTAGTTGGAATTAAACCAAACCATGCCACTAAATGCTTGCTTATGATTTGAGCCTTCTCATGACTTGAATTGAGCCTCTATTAAAGGCCAACATATCTTATTTCACCAACAAACTTCAAGTTTCCACAAAACTCCATTTTTCAAGCTAAAAAAAAACGTATCTTTGATTCTCTCAATTCCTTTAAGTTTCTTGCAATTTTTTCATTCATTCACCATTCATACACTTCATACAACTTTCTCTATGCATTAGTTTGAATCTACAACCTCTATACCAAGTTATTCAACTCCACCATTTTTCATTTGGAAGTTTACTTGGTCAAGGAGTTTCAAGGCATCTCAAAGCATTCTAAGCACACCTATGTGTTCCTAGGAGTGCAAGGAAGCTAGAAGAACCATCATTCACTTATGTAAGTACAAAAAGAGGCATTGGACCTTTCTCCAATAGGTACATTCTTTTCAACTTCAAACTCAAACATACATGCATTATTTTGAATGATTATTGAAGGAAATATGTAGTCCATGATGTGAGGAGTAAAAGCCACATGCTCATGAGTTCTGATTGTGCTTAAATACTATTTAATTTGTTTTTGAATTTTTAGGGTTTTTACTATAATTTGAAAAATTAGAATAGTAAGAGTTAATACAAGTTAATAGCATATTCATAATCCTCATGAAATTTTGAGCAAAACGGTATATTCATGTTTGATTTTTGGTGCAAAAATGAGGAAGTTTGAATTTGTTGTTACAAGGTTAAAACTAGGTTGAACAAAGAAGATGATGAATATTGCAGTTTTTGAATTTAAATATTTAGTTTATTATATATTTATTTCACCTGGGATAATAACAAATGAGTAAGTGTGATGGAGTGGTAAGGCCTTTGTGTTGTAACCAGTAGGTCTGGGATTGTTTTAGTATTTTTTATCCCTTCATTTTTTTTTTTTGGATCATTTTGTTGTTTGGGGTTCAGCTTAATTGGGCTTGTTTGTTTTTTTTCTTTTTCTGAAACTACCCTAACATTCAGCTTGCACCCCATTTATTTCATATTTATTTTTTTCTATTTTATTTCATTCTATGTTTAATTTTATTTTAACTTTTGTTTGTATGATTTAATTTATTTTCTTAACTTTCTTATAACATGAAAATACCCCAAAAATATATGTTTACTTAACATTTTTATTTATTTACTTATTTATTACATTATTTGTAAAAGTACAAAAAAATGTCAAAAAAAGTTTTTATTTCTATGTTTAAATTAGGGTTTATCTTAAGATATTTTTTATTAAATGATGCCATGTCTTGACTTCTCTCTTGGTGTTTCATTACGGACCCGTGATGTAAATGCCTTGGTCATTTTCCTTTACCATAAATTAATGCATGTTTTCATTGTTTATTTCAATCTAAGATTTGAAATCATTGAACCTATTCTTAAGTTGATCATTAGATTACTTACTTTGAATTAAGGTTTCTACATTATTGCTTGTGTGATACTTGAGCCCCTTTTGATGTTATGCCATGATGTTGTTTTTGACATTCTACCATGAACCATAAACACATGTTCTTTCTTTGGTTGATGTATTCATTTGAAACTCTAATTTGCATGTAAACCCTAATTTCGTACCATGTTTCATTTTATTATTTATCATGTTGTGACGCGTTTGAGATGTTTCTCTTGATGTTTGATTCATTCATGATCTCTTATCATTTATGTTTATGCATGTCTATGTTTTGTCATGTTGTGATGTTGTCTTTGATGTTTGAGACTACTTGTTTGATCCATTGTCATGATACTTTGATGTGATGATTATTGTCTCCTTGTTGAACTTGTACTATTTTATTTGCCATGATTTGATTGATGCTTGATGATAACATGTTCACATGCTTATTCATATGTTTTTGAGTGATTCTTTATCATGATTCTTAATTTACCTTGATGGTTTATTATGACTTGCCTTGGTATGAGCTTTTTCTAGTACTTATTTACCCTTGCTTCCACTTGAGTCTTTTCTTTGTGCTTAATTTGTGACTAGCTTATAAGTGATGCTTGATCCTTGATTGTTATTATTATGGTACTTGTGTCTAAATCCAATGAGAAGGATTGTGTGTTGACTTTTGTCATGTGTTTTCTTATTGTGTGTTTTATTGCATATCTTGTATATCTTTTGTTGCATATTTATCCTTCAAGCTCTAATTTCAAATTCTCACCTCTTTCATAAAAAACATTGACTTAGGCCAAAGCATTTTCAAAACTTTTTTTCTTTAATAAATTCTAAAACATCTTAAAGCATCTCAAAATCTTTTCATAAGACTAAAAAATATATAACTCATCCAATTATTTTTCTACTTTGGCTTTTCTTTTAAAACTTTTCAAAGAGATTAGACATGATTCATCTCCATAGTTGAGATGTAATTTTCCTACCCCCATTATATTGATTAAAATAGTTTTGAAAATTTTCCGCATGAGAGAGTTAGTGGCATACTTATTGATTTTATATCCAAGTTGGAGCTCTTCTCTCATTGTGATGCAAAGATCCATCTTTCTCATTTGTGTGGTGGATTAGTTGAGTATTCTCCTTAAGATGACAAGTTGTATCTTCTCCTAAAATCAATTAACAAAACAAATTTTTTCTTTTTTAGAAGAACTACGAGGTTTTGATCCTTCATTGGTACGTATGCATAAGACTTCATTGCTTTATAAATCAAAAATAATAAAAAACAGTTCTTTTTCTCATCTCCACAATCTTTTGCAAACAACTCTTTTTTTAGCTAAATACAAAGATTTTCAAAGAGGTTCCTGTGAAGTACTGTAGGTGTTTAGGGTGCTAATACCATTCCTTTGCATAACCAACCCGTAGAAATTACGACTTCACTGGGGAGTACTCCTCAAGAGGGTTAAGCCTATCTTTGTTTATTTGTGTGTATGTTATTAGTGTTGTTTGTTTACTTGTCTGATATTTTTAGTTCTTTGGGTGTTTGATGATCTCTTGGAATTCCTATACATGTATATGGGGGAAAACTTATGATTAGAATGGTGGTAAAGTCATGTTGGCTTACGTGGAGTCATTACTTAATAAGTCAACTTGAGAACCTCAACATACTGGAGGCCTCCTCGGGCTAATAGTGCAAAACAAGTCAGCTGTGAAAGCTTTGTTACTTTCAATTTGAGAGACCGAGAAACTGGGAACCATAGAACCCTTAACTCATATTGTAATTTATTAGGATGTAGTTTGGTTGCTATTTAAGTGTATAACTGGATCAATCGTTACGCGATACTACACTTAGACGAGTTTCTCTTGAGAATATTATTGGACCACGAGCATGTCGTGTAAGCCAGTAATATCTAAAAGATGAAATCACGACTCTAGGAACCTTTTAGAACCTTGTTGTGTAAGTGGTTACCCTTATCACGTACATTATGGTTGGTTCTTACCCATGACTCTGTGCTCGTGACGTTGAACATTTGAACCTTGTTTGTGATATTGTTTGTGAAAATTGCATAACCATGCATTCATGCATTCATTGAAACTTCTTTTCTACTTGGATTTTCAAGGAACTTATAGATTCTTTTTGTAAACATCATAAGTTTTGTGATCATGGATATTGGAAGGAGGAACACTCAGAAGTACAGTTTCAAGGGTCCTGATTGGTAAGAACTAAGAAAGCTTGGATCCCTGGTTGCCAGTTCTGAGGATTTCAAGATCAATACATAAGATTGTGTGTCTATCTTGTGTAACCAACATGAAATATGGATTTCGCTACACCTTGGCCCAGTCCTATGATCTTTTGTATCGGTAATTTATTTTCCCGATTATCAGCAAAGAAGAAGAGAAATGTGCAAGAGGATTTATTTTCCTCTAGCATTTTTTAAGTTAAGATCAAGAAGCTTGCAAAGATGTTACAGCCTGATTCTTCTTTAGATTTGGTTCCTTAGGACCCTAGGATCTATCTTTCTCTTTCCTTTGTATAGGAGTATTTGAAACTTTTACTTCAGTTGTAATCCTTTCATTATCTATGAAATGAAATATTCAATTATGTTATTAATGATGTTGGAAAATGTTATAATATTCTTATGTTCTTTGAGACCTGAACAAAAACACTAGTCATTTGCATTGCATATTCATGATTAATTCCATATTTTAATATTGATTTCGAGATTTTTCCATGGACTTATTTCCTTTCTCTTAGTCTCACAAGTATAACACTCGTGTTGATTAGAAGATGGAAACCATTAATCAAGATATCTTTGAACTCCGCAAAGAGGTAACTACTTTGAAAGCTAGTATGGATCATCTAATTTCTATGGTTAAAGCATTAATTACCGCCCATGTCAACCCTCCTTTGAAGGAGGAAGGGATGGCAAAGGTCTTCACAAAAACTATGAATTATTCTTTCATGAGAAGATGATAGACAATGCACCTAGTGATTTCCCTGAAAAGGTGAATATGAGAGTGCTTCTGGAAAAGGGTGTTCATGAAGGAAGTTTATCTAAAGATGGTATTTCTGCCAGTGATGTCAAGAAGAAAGAACAAAATTACAATGCTATTTTGCGATAAGGTCCAAAGAGACTCCAAATAATGAATGATCATGATCATCAATAATAACATGTTATTTTTGTTACCCCTGTGGTGAATTCCGATCCTGCAACTCCTAAGCAGTAAATCCAGAATCAGAGGAAAATATATTTTGATCCAATTCCAATGACATATACAGAGTTATATCCTTCTTTTTTGCAGATGAATTTGGTTCAAACTCAAGCTCGGCCAACTACTCCTGAAAAACTTCCATGGGGATACAAGGATGATTCTTTTTGTTTTTTCATCATGGTGCGCATGGGCATGATTTGGAATAATGTTTTGCTTTAAAGGTTGAACCTTAGAAGCTAGTCAGAAGAGGTATCTTGTTATTTAAAGATGTTGGTCCTAACATTCAAGTAAGTCCTTTTCCAAAGTGTAAACATGATTGATGGAGACCCTGAAGATTGAAGATTGTTCCTTCAGCACAAGTTCAGATTAGGAGTCTTCTCAAATTTTTTTAGCATTTGACTTCTTTTTTTATTTGTGATCCTTCTTGTTTATTAATGAACTATTTGTAACACCCTTCTAACCCACATACATTTTGCATATAATTTCTCAAAAAATAAAATCAAATAAAGACCACAGAAGGGCATCACATCTTCATAAAAGATCAAATAATAATTAAATCCTACTTCGTAACATGTTTTACAAATAAACCATAGATTATAATCTCTAGTAACCACAAACAATTCACTTCAAACTTCGCAACGGAATTAATGAGTCATATCTTCTACATAAAATAATCTCAAATACCACGAAAGGTAGTTCAAATATCATTAACATCATCACACTTCATGTTTATAACATCATAGCCTAAAACATGGTAAAAGTCATGATAGAAATACAAAATCTCAAAATAGAAAAGTATGCAAAGTTCGCAAACAATCAATCTCAACCCCGTTGTTACATATCATAGAAAGACTCCCTTTATTCAACAAAAGCAAATAGACACACTCTGAAGCTATCCTCTAATGCTTCTACGAAAATATCAATCACCTGCGTGTTTCCCACGTGGAGGCAACATTCAAACATAAAGGGTGTGTAAATCAAAATCATTATTAAAGACACAAGGGATAAATATAGTATACATGCATATAGGCAAGGCACCAAACATAATAATAACTTAATGTTATACTCATACCTTAACAAATGTCATCAATTCACAACAAAATATTATCAAAATACCATTTATCAACAAATACCATTTAATCACATTATTACATAATTTCACATAAAATATAACGCAAAATTGTAGACTCATGCATGTGGTACCAAAATTTCACTGATGACTCAATATTTGTTATCTCCAAAGATCCCTACCAATAGGATCGATTCCCGCTTGGGACTAGAGCACTTCATAATTTTGCACTCAATCCACACTATAGGATTAATGCCTTCACTGGACAATTGTCATATCATCTTCACTGGACCAAATTCCTAATAACATCACTGGACCGAAGTCCTAAACTATGCCATAAATGCATGATACACAACAACATAACAAATACAACCACGACTAATCAAAATGCATCATCATTCATGAAATCATCACAAAATCATCATATCATAATAATAAACAAATCATCATCATATTATCATAACAAACAAAGCATCATCATAACATTATCATATCATCATAATAAACAATGAATCGTTATAATCCAACATGGGCAACCTAACTTCATCCTAGTTTAGATATTGGGGAAATACTTATTGTATCTCATTTTATTCCATTTAACTAAAGTTCATTATGTTAGCTATCCATTGCTTCAAACATCACCTCAATTCGAGTCCTAAAACACGAGTTACGACTCTTTTAAGAAAATCTAACACAACCAATTGAATCTGGACACCACTTCCCAATGACATACTTCCATCACATGGCGACACTTCCATCGCTACTTGCTTCTCCAGGTGACGCTTGGAGCGATACACTCTAGTAGCGTCACTCATTTCTTCCCTTCGTCGGTTCCATTTTTGCCTAGCGACGACAACGCGACAACACCATCTCCTGATGATGCTTCTCCATCGCCCAATGATACAGCGCGAACAAGGTTTTCCTATTGTGACTTCCTGCATAAAAACCAGTCCCAATTATGCGATTTTTATGCATTATAGGTCCTAAAACATCATCTAATCACAAGGTTTTCACCAAATAACAACAATCCAATTCATTTTACATTATGGGTACAATTCATTTACAATCTAAGACCATAAAACATCGTCTAATTCATCTTATCATCAAATATTTATCACAACCAAAATCCATCACAATCTACATCTCTCTAAACTATAAATTAATTATAATAATCAAGATAAACAGACCTTACCTTGATATTATTTCTAGCAATCAAATCCTCCTCGTGCTCTATCGAGATTCCTATGCTTATCATTGCCTCTTTGTGCTCCAGGTCTCTTTCCCCACATCATTCTTCCAATTCTACGATCGCACAGAATGATCGTATAAACTCTCATAACCTTTCCTTATACCAAACTTTCCCTCTTAGACCCCTAATAATGAACTTCCCATCATGTCCTCACTTATCCTTCACTAATCACCATCTAGCCCCTATTTTCTCTACACCACCATTCTATTTATTTTAATCCAAATAATTCTAAATAATTACTATTAACATCTAAGTAATTCTGAAGTATTTATCTAAATCCTAAACACCTCTTATTATCCTATTGTTCACCTCTATCCCATCAAATACCACACAAATCATCATTATAAACATCATACTCATCAAGTCATCACTATTGAATTGCAAATGCATCACGAATACACATCATAAATCATCACAAAGACTCACACAAAGCACCAAAATATCATACATACCAAACACTTCACAATGACTCATATAATCACTCTAAATTAATTAAATAATAATTAATCTAGAATTTGGGGTGTTACACTATTTGCATGTAAGAACTTGTTTGCATTTGAATGATAATAATAATACAATGAGTATGTTTGTCTTGACGAAATCCATTTGTTTTAATCGTATTCATTCTCAATTTTAAATAGTTTTTTGTAGATTATGATACCAAAATTTTTGCCAACTACTTCCTTAGGCATAAATTGGAGGGAGGATGATGATTTGAAAAAACACAAAAATTTATGGTTGTATGCTTTTGAATAAAATATTGTTGATAATGTACAAAATTTGTTTTAAAACCCAAAACACCAGATATATAAGGAAGATAATCCCTTGATTAACCCCTTTTAGCCTTAAAGTAAGAGTTTATTTTCTATACGAAAAAAACCCTCACATTTAACCTGGGGCAGGATAGTTTTCAATTAATTTGACCGAGTGTACAAAACTCGAAAGGAAGATAAACCACAAATGGTTATTCCTCACACATCAAGAAGTCACAATGGTTATCCCTCATCCATCAAGGAACGAGACAGTCGTCACCATTCAATAAGTCCAGACAAGTCAATGTCACACGATTTGTTCAAACAAAAGAAAGAAAAACCAAAAGAAAAAACAATAGAGAGAAAAAACCTACAAAGTCAACAACTTGAAAACCAGTGACTTAGGAAAAAATTAGGGCATGCCACTTGACTATCAATTCATTAGAATTAGTCCAGGCAAACATTAGGGAAAACCAAAGGAAAAGCAAAAATACTACGAAGAAATGACTATAAAGCAAAAGTCCTCATCAAAGAACAAATTTGTGTCACTACAAACATGAAGACAAAAAGGGTGACTACTACTCCGAAAGTCTCATTTATTCCTTATTTATCACAAAATCCTTTTGATATTGACACCCACATCGAATTAACTGAACGTAGGACTGGAGAATATCACGAAGAATGGATGGACACAAATGAACTTTGAGCTTAAAAATATTTTTTCAGAATACCCTTAACCAAACCATGTTACAACCCTCAAAAGTCCTAATTGAAGCAGGGTTTATTTCGAAAGCATATTTCAACCAGATAGTGTTCCTGACTCCCATGAGTTATGCTGAATATTTGCATTAGTATATGAAATTCTTCTGGTACAGGCAACACATGGAGATACTAAATTCCAACAACAGAACAAAATCTCCTTAAATCTGGGAATAACCAATACAAAGCTTCCTAAATTGTCTTAAGGATACAATTTATTAACTAATGCACAACAGGAGATATAAAGCCTTGTTCCAAATAAAATCTTCTTGACCTACAAAATTAACTGAAACATTTCCAACAAAAATATTCCAGAATCAAATCAAATATGTCAAGATCTAAAACAATAGTGCCTGCTATATTGCAGAACCAGATCAATATGTCATGACATATGCCTTTGACATCTGACTGAAAAGAAATACCAGTAAAATTGTTATGGCCGTTTATAAAGATGTTGCAACATCTTATTCAACAAAAACACAAAACCAAGTTCTGAAACATGCCTAGCCAAAATTTAGCCAACCATGAAAACATGGAACTAAAAGTATCATATTGTTTTATTATCTTTTATTAAAAAAATTAATACTGCATCATATCCAGTGATCCATTCACAAGGTTTTGCAACATCTTTTCAATAAAATCTTCAAGACTTACATAATTGTTACATTAGAATTTTCATTCTCAGAATAAACTTTTTATACTTGCAAAAATTTTCTTGACATCAAAGAAGCTTATATATAGCATCAGTGATGAGCTTAATCTTTTGAGGCCTGAAACTCTGATGAGTAGTTGACAAATCATTTCAAATATGATCATATCCAAGGGCATTTATTGCGTAAAGACTTTGTTGAGCATGAACAATTTTGTTTCCTCATTTGATATTTTCACAGGGGAAAAGCTTGAAAAACTCCATTGTGCAAAGAATGTGCTAAATACAGTCAACCAGAGGAAGTTACGTCAAGATTTAACAAATCTCTCCAAGAGATTAAATATTCAAAGGAATATTATTTCAAGTCCTTATGGTACAAGGTTTTCTCTTGAGGAAAATTATTTCATAGACCATGTAGAGTGGGGGAAAGTTATGAATCAAAGGTTGTGAATTTTCTTTCACTCATGATAGTCACTATGTGGTTTATCAAAATAATAAACTCAACCCTCTCCCAATAAGATTCGTTCGTGTGATCTTCCAGGCATATGTGTGCTTAGTTTCCCCTATAATTGTTAATCAAATAGTGGGTTTACTCCATGTTTCTATGATGTATTGGGTGTGTGATACAGTGTCCCCCAAGTGAATACTAAACATGATTTCCCCTAGTGATCTCTAACTAAGCCTTGATTCGAGTATGTTCAGCCGAGCGTGATTCTTCTCCCCAGCGGGTCTTTCTTTTCCTTGAAGCAAAGTTTATATTGTTGTCCCTTCAATGGATTATTGATGTTAGAATATTGGACTTTGGGTTTTATCCTAATAAGTATATTCCTCTCCCCATGGGGGATTCGAACCTTGTAGAAGAACTATGCTCAATTGATGACTTTTTGCTTTATCTCTAGTAATGTTTTCATCTTGTTGAAATTAGCCGAGTATCTGGTTGTAATGTGATATTTGATCGTCTCTAGTTTATTTGTTTTGTCTATTTTGTCAGCATAAATATAACATGCATTCATGCATACATATATACATCATACATAACTAAATTCAAATTCATGTTCATTTCACACTTCTTGATGTTGTTTATTTTACTTACTTTGGTAATGTTTATACCCAAGTAGAGTATTTCCTCTTTCCAATAGAGTGTCAACTTAAGCATAAAGTGTATATCCTTTCTAATTCCATACTGAGTTTATTCCTCGTGGAAAAGTTATTATTTTATCTTTCCCTTCCATCCAAGGATAAGATGAATCCTTGTTGAGTTTATTTCTCATTGGTTAGAGTCTTGTTTGACAGCTTGTCTCCAGCTTGTTCCTGGAATGAAATTAGTCTCTGACGATTCTAATGTTACATCTCTCTAGACCGTGAAACCTAGATGGAAAATGCATTTATTTTTCACCTTTGAATACTTTGTCTCCTCGAGAAGAATCTATTTATGGTTCCTCATTTGAAGATGAACTTTGTTCCTCAGTAGTATTATTGAAGCACTCTCTTGGAATCCCTACCTAATAAAAAGTGGAAGACTCTTTATTTGAGCGGCTTGCTTGTTCCTAGATTTCCTTTCAGATGGAAAATGGCAGTCTCTTTCTAAGCAGTTTATTTATCTCTAATGAAGTTATCAACATATCAATCGTTATCTCCATCAATTGGCATCTCTGTGGAAAAGTCATGTTAGAGAAGGATGATGAAGAACCATTTATTAGTTTTTCTTCCATCAAATGAAATCTCTCTAGAAAAGTGTCGTCAGAGAAGTTTGGTGAAGATCCCTACAAATAACATCCTCTTTATTTGAGAAACCTGTTTTGCAATTTAACCGGCCCTATTCTCTTTTGAAGATCTCCAGTGAAGTTATTGAAACCTGTTTTTCTTCCTTTTTAGGAGCTTATTTATTACTCTTGTCAAGTGCATGACTTGATTAAGAAGAAACTAGGACTCATTCGTGGCTTATGACCAAAATTTTTGGGGATGTTTTAGGAAGAAACTGAGACCCATTTGTGGCTTATGACTAGAATCGTGGGGAGGTTTAAAGAAGAAACTGAGAATCGTTCGTGGTTTATGACCAGAATCATGGGGAGGTTTTAAGAAGAAACTGAGACTCGTTCTTGGCTTATGGCAAGAATCGTGGGGAGGTTTAAAGAAGAAATTGTGACCCGTTTGGGACTTATGACATGAATCATAGGGAGGTTTTAAGAAGAATAAAAAGACCCATTTGTGGATTATGACCAGAATCATTGGGAGGTCTAAAGAAGGAACTGAGTCCCATTTGTGGCTTATGACCAGAAATGTGGGAAGGTTTTAAGAATAAATTGAGATTCGTTTGTGGCTTGTGACCAGAATCGCGGGGAGGTTTACCAAAAAGAAATTGAGACTAGTTTGTGGCTTATGAAAAGGATCGTGGAGAGGTTTATTACCTTTTCAAGTGGAAGACTTGATTAAAGAAGAAGTTAAATCCTATGTTGATAGTGGAAGCTTATTATTATTGTCAGGGTTGTAATCTCATCATTGGTAGAATGTTGATGTCTTCCCCAAATATTTTAAATATCTTCCCCCGTTGGGTAGCTTTGTCATTATTCCCCTGTAGTGTTTCTTTTGTTCTCAGCTTGTTTTCTCTAGTGGTAATTTGCCTCTTGTGGTATCACTCCCTAAAGAATTTAGTGTCTTGCATCCATATCATGTCATAAGCATCATTGTGGTATCTTAGGATCAAAAATTGTGCATTTTTATATTTAAGTATCTCCAATCACGTAGATACGATTATTTTAATATTCATATCTTCAGATAGAATAAACTTAAATAGGGACAATTGTCTTACACTAATTTTTACCCCTAATATCCCACGTCTAGCTGCATCACTGCATAGGTCTAGGTCACAAACTATGGTTGATTTCTCACCTTCTTATCATTAGAGTTTTCCTATGAAAATATAATCAAACACCCATTTACGTTCATCTTACCTTTTATGTCCCACTAACCTATTTTAAAATGCCAAGATATGTCTTGTTGCTTGGTTTCTTGTACAAGTTAGGTGTGCAGGATCAAGGAGTTCAAGTGGTTGATTGATTTAGGCTTTTATTGATTCCACAACACCTCAATTTCTCTATTCGTTAAAAGTGTTCAATATTTTACCCATCATCAATGATCAAGTTCAAGATTACATCAATTCAAGTTCATCAAGTTCCATTTGGTCAGGATCTCCAAATCAGGGTTATGGACAAAGTTGACTGAATGTTAACTTTTTACCTAAAGCATGATCTCATGGCTTGAAACATGATTAAATGGTCTCAAATTATTCTTTTTGGTCGATTCATATTCCTCATTTAGTCCAAAAAGTTTTATCAATTGATGGTGGAAGGATTGTGATTCAATTGCTAAAAAGTCAACAGTTGCTTAAAGTCAAAGTTTGACTATTGAGATTTTTGATCAACCATTGATTTTTCAATTCAAATTTCATGAAATTATGGAAGATTGATGTATTTTATCAAGTAGAATTACGAAAATCAAGAAATATTGGAGAATTGGTCATTTTGAAGAAATTGAAATTTTTTTCTAAGTGTCAAAAACTGTATGTTCATGGAGGTGACTTTTCAAAGTTATAAATTCCGCCTCAAGCATCCATTTTTAGCAAACAAGGGCTAAAATTCAATATTTTATATAATAGTAAATCATGGTGAAAATTTTGTATTCAAAAGCATTTCTCAATTGCTTATAGCAAGAGGGGAAAATGAGAAGTTAAATTGTTCAAATTGGAAAAACTTAGAAATTTTTCTAAGTGTCAAAAATCATGTTCAAGTAGCCAACATTCCAAGGTTATAAATTCCTCCTCAAGCATCCATTTTGAGAAAAAAAGGGCTATAATTCAAGATTTCATATGATACTACATCATGGTGAAGATTTTGGATTCAAAAGCATCCTCAATTTCTTATAACAACAAAATCATTTAGATGTCAAATTGTGAAAAATTGCCAAACACTTAGAAAAATTTCTAAGTGTTAAACAGTCTCAACGTAGATTTTTAATGACCAGTTTTCTTCATGATCCAAGATGATTCAATTTAAGTGTCCAACATCAAAGTTGAAGTTCACGATCTCATCTTTCCATTGATATCAAGAGCAATGAATTTGGTTGCTTGAGCACAAAGTTTTGATGGTGAAAAGTGACCATGGAATAGCTGTTTTGTAGGACAAATTTGTATGCCACTTTTCATTCCCAATCACAAGCTTGGTGTCATGATCCATAAAACATTGAATTGGGACTTCTAGTACTCATAATTTTTTATTTTTAGCATTCTTAAACATTGTATTGCATAAGGCATACATACATTGTCCAAGCCATTTGCCACAAGTGGATTAAAGTGAAAAAGCATTTTTTTGCCAAAATCTCCAAAATCTTACTTTATGCCATTAAGCCTTGTGAACTTGATATTTTATCTGATCATACTCCATATAAACATCAGAAACAATCATGCAAAAGAGTATCCAAGAAGCCATGCCAATTGTGTTTCTTCACACCTAAGTTATGTTGCACTTTTGGGCATTTTTAGTTGGAAGTAAACCAAACCATGCCACTCAATGCTTGCTTATGATCTGATCCTTCTCATGACCTGAATTATGCCTCTATAAAATGCCAACACACCTCTGTTCACCAACACACTTCAAGTTTCCACAAAAATCCATGAAAACTCCATTTTTCAAGCTCAAAAAAACCTTATCTTTGATTCTCTCAATTCCTTCAAGTTTCTTGCAATTTTTACATTCATTCACCATCCATGCACTTCATATGACTTTCTGTATTAGTTTGAAGCTACAACCTCCAAACCAAGCTACCCAACTCCACCATTTTCCATTTGCAAGTTAACTTGGTCAGAGAGATTCAAGGCATCTTAAAGCATTCTAAGCAGACCTATGTGTTCTTGGGAGTGCTAGGAAGATAAAGGAACCATCATTTCATCTCTATAAGGAAGCTAGATGTGAGGAGTGAAAGCCCTATGATCGTGATTTCTGATTGTTCTTAAATACTATTTAATTTGTGTTTGAATTTTTATGTTTTTTAATTTAATTAGAAAAATTAGAATGTTTGAGTAAGAGTTAATAAAATTTAATAACATATTCATAATCCTCATGAAGTTCTGAGCAAAATTATATATCCATGTTTGATTATTGGTACAAAAATGGGGAAGTTCGAATTTGTTGTTATAAGTGTTAGACGATGACAACGTATCTAGGGATGAATAGAATCAAAAGATTGTTCATATTTTCGTCTATGCGAACGTTATCGGGAAGCTCAGATATGCAAAACGTAAAACAAAATTCAATATGGAATATGAATGATTAAAGAATTAATAAGCTTGAATCACTTGGAAATTATTTAAAATTTAATCAACTTCACTTAGCAAGGCTATTTCCAATGGTAATATTAAAAGAACTAGTTTAGTCAATTTATCAAACACTTGGTGTGCAAGTGAATTTTTATAAAATTTCCTTTGATTGTGTTGATACACAAAAATCACTTATAATCAAAACTGATTATAATATATGTCATCACTTGAGATAAAATAAAAATTGATTAGGGAAATTCTTACAATTAAAATGATAACGTAATGCTATTTGAAAAATTGATCAATAAATACCAAAGCAAGTAAAAAGCCAAAATAAAACCGACACAAGGAATTTGTCTTCACAGTTCCCCACTATCGTCCTTGCGTGTGGGTACGTATGCGCCTAATTCTAATGGAATTAGGATAATTCTTACTATGCAAAGTTGTTGATACAAGAGTAGTGTTCAAGAGAAACTCCACAAACCCTAAGCTTGTTGTTGATTCAACATCTTCTCCACTTTTGATCTTGAGAGAGACCAAAACATAATAGATGAAAAATAACTATCTAGATCTTGCTACTGCTTTGCATTCTTTAACTCTAAAGCTTTCATGCACCGTCAATTTCAAACTATTGCAACATAAAACTTTGATTATATCTGGTACTCCAAGTTACTTCCTTGCAAAGATTTCAAACACTCCAAGGTTCCTCGCAAAGATTTTAAGCACTCCAAGGTTGTGCACTTTACCGCAATTACCTCTCGAATATCTTGTACGAAAACCCCAAAATCAATCAATGATATTGGAGGAAAAACACCAGGTTTTTCCTGGATGAAAACCCCTACAAAACTCCACCTAATACACAACTGGACACTAGCAATCCTCATCTAGATGGCACCCCAACGGAACATCGTTACAATGTAATGTCAGTGTGTATGCATAGGTTGGAGGTTAAATATGAAGAGATAAATAGGATAAGTTTATGGTTTTCAACAAGTTATGAATGATGCATGAAAGAGTATTTGTAGCTTTGGAACTTTTAGAACAAAAGGGGTGAATTCAGAATAAAAAGATTTAAAGAAATTAACCAAACATAACAATATGTGTCGACCTATGTATCGTATGTGTCGATACATATGCGAATTTTAAACTGTATTTGTCGACCTATGAGAAGCCATGTGTCAACCAAAACAAGTTAGAAGCTACATGCTTTAAGAAAATATTAAATGTGTTGACCTGAAAAGAGGATGTATCGACACATAAAATAAGAATTTCTGTAATTCCAGAAAAGCTTCAGTATGTGTCAACCTAAATCATGCATGTATCGGCCTAAGACTTACAAAGGCTACATGCTTTAATAATGGGTTGCATGTGTCTACCGGAAATATAGATGTGTCGACAAATGTAGTGAAAAATCATGCCAAAAAATATTTTAATAACTTGGATCAATTTCAAGATGCTTTTTAATAATTCCTAAGACCTCAAATACAAAGGAGTGCCATAATACATAAGGATACTATCTAATACTCAAAATTTCAAGCTTTTCCCAGTTTTGACATCATTCAAAACATTTGACGACGAAGTTTATATTCACATACTCTCCCTTTTTTATGATGGAAAAACTTGTGAAGATACATTCCTTTGTATTTATTGAAGGATCCCCCCGACTTTGTGCTTCCCTTCTTTGACTCGCATCTGCTTCTCCCTCTTTGAAAACATAAAAAAGAAAGATAGAAACTAGTGAGAAGTAACATAGTTCCATAATAATACTAATACCGCAATTAGAAGTTATTTTGCATAGAAGAGCAACAAACACTTATCCCCATATATATGTGACGATGAAAAAATTTAAATAACAAGCAAGAAACATTAAAACAAATTTAATGAATTGCATATACTAAATAAGAAATACATGACAATAATGTGAAGTTGTTTTTGTAGCGTCACGTACAAGTAACACTTCATAATGGAACTCCTGACGCCACACACATATGTGCCTAGCATTGCAACACGAATATGTCACTAATAAAACTAAAATGAAGACGAGATATATGTCATGTTAGGAAGACAACAAGTAACATATATTGAAAATATTAATCAAACAAATTGTTCAAGCACATGTGTGAAGAATAAAAAATAAACAAGAAGAACATGTTCACGTGATAAGAATAAACGTATACGAATATGAAATAATTAATACATGAAGTCATTATAAGCGTATTGATTAAGAAAACACAATGGTTGTTAATCAAAATTTTGAAAATGAACATTCATGGTTTTCATCGTTTGAGAAAATATCAAGCATTTTTGAAAGTATCTAGTAACATATATCAAGGAAAATCTTACTTTCAAGGAGAAATTGAAACGACATTACCTCACTCTTGATTAAGATCGAAGTTGCACTAACATGATGTAAATAACTCAAACACAATATTAGAGTGAATTTTAGAGTGCAAGCAATAATATAGGATTAGGCAACAATTGAGATATCGATTATCCCCAATTCCCCACGTATGTTGACAAAAGGTTCTGTTGCGAGTGGTTTAGTGAAAATATCAGAAAGTTGATTTTTTACTATCATCATGCTCAAACACAACATTCCCTTTTTCAACAGGGTCACGAAGGAAGTTCTGGCGTATCTCAATATATTTAGTGCGTGGATGTAATACATTATTTTTGGTTAGATTAATAGCACTAGTGTTGTCACACATAATAGGAATACGTGAGAGTTTAATATCAAAGTCAAGTAGTTGTTGTTTAAGCCATAGAATTTGGGCACAACAACTACCGGCTACCACGTGTTCTGCCTCAGTCATTAACAAAGCAACAAAAACTTACTTTTTGCTATGCCAACATATCAAGGATTTTGAAAACACGTGACATGTTCCACTAGTATTTTTCCTATCCGATTTGCAACTGGCAAAATCAAAATCGGAGTAACAAATCAAGGTACAATCGTTTCCCTTGGAATACCAAAATTCCAAACTTAGATGTACCAATTAGGTATATAAGAATGCGCTTAACGGCTTTTAAGTGTGATTCCTTTAGAGCCGATTGATATCTTGCACACATACAAACACTAAATATAATATCTGACCTAGATGCGGTAAGATAAAAAATAGATCCAATCATACCTCTATACCTTTTTACCTTAACATCCTTACCCTTTTCATATGTATCTAAGTTTCCATTTGTTGTCATAGGTGTGTCAATTTCCTTACCGTTATCCATCCTGAATTTTTTGAGTAATTTGAGACAATACTTTGTTTGACATTATTGTAACCGGTTTAAAAACGAGAGTCGACACCCTTAATTTTTATCCAAAGGAAGAAAATATAAAGGTTAATCCTAAATAAGTTAGAGATTCTAGGTTGTTGACTCATTTCTAGACGAAGGAAAGGTGTTAGGCATCCTTCATCTACCTTGTTCACAAGAATATTAGGGTTTAGATTTTAAAGGTTTAGGAAATAGGGTTTTAATTTTTTAGTTGGGGAATTTGCCACAATTTTAGTCGTATGCCTACATATCCTCTTATGAGGAATCAGAGTCCCAATTTGTAGTTCGTATGTTTTATTGGTGTTTTTTATAGGATTACATAGAAGTGCTTGCGAATTTATCCTTAAACATTGTCTGGATTTTGTAAAAGAGTGACCGTAGACGCACTTCATAGTATATTTTGAAAGTAATTCTCCTTAATCATTTTACGAAAACATCTTGGTTTTTTATTAAGTTAGTATAAAAATTAATTTGAATGCTAGTTAGCTATATTAAGATGTAGATCGGGAGTCTGATATAGTCTCCTTATCATGTGGCTAGATATTAGCCACGTGTCGCTCGCAAATGTAGTAATTTGTGAGTTGCGTGGATTTTAATTGTTTGATTATGAATAATAAAAATGTTGATGATGTGTTGGTTGATTTAATTACTCAAAGATGGACATCCTATTATTTATATAATGTTTGAATTAATTATTTTAAAAAAATTGTTTGATTTATGAACAAACTAAATTAATATATCTAAAAAAAACTAAAGGTATTTTTTTGTGTTTTTATATTTTATATCATTTTTAGCATTTTAATATAAAAATAGAATAAATAACCTAAATTAGTGTAATATAATTAATCTAATAACTAAATTAATTAATGAATTGATCTTACACTAAATAAGTAAGGGTGCAAATGAGAATATAGGGTGCTGAGAGGAATAAAGGTCCAAAGTCCATATTATATATGCAAACCCTAAATATTGTAACTAATAAATAACAATATAAGTAATAAGAGAGAAAAAAAAGTAAAAACTAAAGAAATAGAGAAAATTTGAAGATCTCACATTCATGTTTTCTTAAAAAAGGCAAATTACGATTAAAAAGTAAATTATGATATAAAAGAATAGTAAATAGGATTTTGACCTTTTCAAAATGGAAAGGATTAATTTCCATAAATTTAGACTCTTTCTCTTTTTCTGAAAATAAAATGTTTCGTTCTTTATTGTTCTTCTAATTTTCCCTTTCCTGTAAAAAAAAGTTTATCGTACAACTTCATGGAATGTTAGTGAAGTTTGACTTTGAAACAAATTAAACAACACTTAATCAAAATAAGCGAAAGAATTATTTTACTATTGAACAAGTATTTTTTTCTACACTCAAATGTAAAAGAGAGAATTTGAAAATTTGTTTGTGGGATTGCAGGTTTTGACAATGATTTTTGTCAAATGTTGTAATGGTAATTGTTTGATAAATTTTGTTTATGAGAGTTTAAAGATTTGGTTTTGTGAGGATTTTTGTGTGATATTTTACATGGTAGTGAAGGTTAGTGGCCTTGGTGTAGAGAATGTGAGAGATTTGTGAGTATATCTATTATTAAAATTTACATGTGACTATTGATGAAAAAGTATTTTCTTTTTATTTGACCGAAAAATATAATTTTATGGTGAGAATTGTTAGAAAAAAGAAATACACCGTTAGATAATCATCATACAGTACAAACATAAAATAACAAAGAAAACTAAAGAGATTTGGTATAGAAATAATGTTTGAAAATTTGTTGAAAAGGAAAATTACTAACAAATAGAAGAAGAGGATATTTTGTTAGTGGTTCCTGAAAATTATTAGTAATCATAAAAATAAAATTTTAACAAAGGAACCATCAGGAAGATCATCATCTGGTTATAACAATAAACCAATTAAAAAATAAATTGAAAAGGATGATATCATATTTAATCGTTGGCCAAAAATTGAAAATGGTTTTGAAAATGCTTTGGAAAAAAGAAATTGTAAAATAGTAGTGAAAAATAGGGAGAAGGTGAATGTGTGATTTGTGAATTTGTAAATTCGTGGATTTTGTGGGTTTCTGGTAGAATTGTTGATGAAAATTGTGAGAATTCTTGATGTCTAAAATTATGAAAATAGAGCTCTATTTATAAACTGTCAAAATCAGGTTAAAGGGTGAAAAGGGAATACAATAAATCAGATCTTTCTTGATCAACAAGTTGGCCAATCAAAAGCTGAGTATGATACAAATTGATGCAGATTAACCAATAAGAAACAATTATCTCAAAAAGGAAATATTTTTGGTATTTATTATGATTTTTGCACTCAATTTTGATAAAAAGTGCATAAAATCAAATAAATAATTATTTTATAAAAATGTCATAATTAAAAATACAAAAATAATATTTAAATAATAAAAAATGGCTTTTTTTATGATTTTTATAAATGGAAATAAAATTAGTAACAATAAACAAAGAAATATAAAAAATGCACCAAGTGAGATTCAAACCTGTGATCTCATGTTTCCAAGCTATGCTTCCTTACCAATTGTGCTATGTTATTTATTTGAAATAAAAAGTCAATTGAAAGTATATAAAGACGAGCAATTATTTGCTATTTTTAAAATACAAATAATTTGAAATAAATTCTTGTATTTTTAAATAGACTTGGAAACGAATATTTTATAAAAATCAAACAATATTATAAAACCAATGTTGAAAATATTTTTTATCGTAAAAATTAAGAGCAGGAAAATTTGGGGTATGACAGCTACCCCTATTTAATTACTCTTCAATTGGAGCGTGCGAGAATATGTGGGTCTTGCATGTTCGAATCAGAGGGTTATTTAAATAATGAAAGACCCCAAAATTTGGACCGAAGATTTATAAGGATACATTGTGCAGCGTTCCCAAGAGTATGAAGAGTGTGCATAAATGATGATGTATCACCTTACTAACGTTTGAACCAAAGTTTTGTTTTGACTTAGATATGACGATGCAGATAAATCGTCAGTACCTAAAAGGAGGTCATAGATTCTTGCATATTTACCACTACCTAGAGGTAAAATAATACAATTTTGAAAAGTTAACTTACTAATGCTTGGGGACTAATATAGTAAGTTTTGATTTGATTTTGTCTATTCATTGCAACCTAGGGGATGAATAACATAGAGTTATATAATAATTGTTGCATGGAGGCTAACACAATGAATTATATCGTCGGGAAAGATAATTTATTGCTGCTTCAAGACTAACGCAATGAGCCAAAGATTTTCATATACATACCACAACCTAGAGGATAGATAATACGAGCTTAAAACCAGATATTTGGAACTTGGAAAGACGACGTCAGTTGCGTCATCCCTTAACCAAGACTTGATAACCAAATTAAATATGCTAAGTTTGAAGTGATGAACCCCAAATTCACTAATGACGTCGTTTGTGTCTCCCTCAACCAATACAATCAATCATTAAGAAAATAAACCTCAAATTCATTGATGATGTCATTTGTGTCATCTTCAACCATGACTATCAACATGAAGAAAATAAAGCCCAAATTCATCATTGATATCGGTTGTGTCATCCTCAACAATGACTATTAATATGAATAAATTAAACCCCAAATTCATCATTGATGTCGATTGTGTCGTCCTCAACCATGACTATCATCATGAAGAAAATAAATCCTAAATTCATCGCTGATGTCGGTTGTGTCATCCTCAACCATGACTATCAACATGAATAAATTAAACCTCAAATTCATCGTTGATGTCAGTTGTGTCGTCCTCAACCATGACTATCAACATGAAGAAAATAAACCCCAAATTCATCGTTGATGTCGATAGTGTATCCATTTTTATAACTCTAGGCGACTTTCAATAGTGTGTCCCTTTTTGCAACAATAGTGACAAAATAATCTATGATGAGAATCACTTATGCTATTAGACTTTTCTTTAATCAAGCTATAGCTCTTATGAGGCTTTTCAACCTTTGAGCATCCAATAGCAATAGTGTTAGTATGATGATGTATTTTGTGCAATTTGGTTTCAAGATTACTCACTTCTTATTTCCAAATTTGACATGTTTCACATCCAAATTTATAAGATTGTTCGTCCTTCTTTACACAATTTGAATCATTTACAGTGAGTTTCTTTAATGCTTTAAAAAATTTATTTGTTTCTTCAACCTTGGCCTCCAAATATGTAAAAACTTTTTCTTGGGAGGCCAACTTTTTGTTAGCATATAAAGTTTCATTTTCTAAATTTTCAAATTGATTCTTTAACTCATTAAAATAAAAATTGGCAACATTTGGGTATTTAGAATGACTTACATCCTTTTTCTTGCCTTGACGATGATTTTCCATGAAACAATAATTTTCCTCTTCATCACTCTCACTTAAGCTTTCATTGCTTGAGACCTCACTATCACTATCCCAAGCAACATAGGCTTGTCTATGATTTCTAGAGTTGTTTAGTTGACCTTTTCCTTCATTCTTAGCAAGTGAAGAACAATCTGATCTTTAATGACACAGTTTTCCGTATTCATAACACATACCCTTTAAATTATCCTTTTTGTTGTATTCTTCTTTAGAGGAGGAGGGTTGTCTTTTAAATTTGATAATATTATTATCGGAGTGTTTGACACCATTATTTCAAATGTATCAATTACATCTTTTTACAAATAATCATATCTCATTATCATCTGAATTCTCTTCATTACTAGAGTCACTATCATTTGAGAACTCTTCCCTTGAGGACTTTGAGCTTGAAGCCTTGAGAGCCTTAGACTTCAATACTTCCTCCTTAACGACACCTTTTTATTTCTTCTTTTTCTCAAGCTTTTTTTCATGTTTTCCTAAGCAATTGAGTTCTTTCTCATGCTCTTATAACTTACCAAATAATGCGGTGAGATTGAGTATAGCAAGGTTATTAACTTCCTTGATAACGTGGCTTTTGGTTTCCAATTTCTATTAAGACATCTCAACACCTTGTTAGTAGCAATAACATTAGAAATAGGATTTCATAGTAAATTTAAACAATTAATAAGATGAGATAACCTCTTTTTCATTTGAGCAACGGTTTCCCCTTGCTTCATGCAAAGAGTTCGAACTCTTGATTAAGTGTATTAATTCTAGCTTGTTTGACCTCATTAGTTCCCTCATAGGTAACTTGTAGAGCGTCTCACATGGCTTTAGCGGTTTTACAATGGGAAATACGATAGACTCATCTACACCGAGTGTATATACAATGATGTTCTTTATTTTCCAATCGCAAGACAAAATTTTCTCATCTTTCTCATCCCATAAGTTTTACGGCTTTGGTAGAGTAACACCATCAACAATATATGTCACCGGTGTTGGACCATTTAGAATATCACCCCAAAAACCTTTGTCATATGAGTTGACATGAATTTGCATACAAGCTTTCTAATAACTATAATTTTCTCCGGTGAAAATTGGGGCTCTTTTATAATTCCTTTTATGTTCCTAAGACATCTTCTAAAATTCTTGAAGCCGGAATGAATTGGGCTCTTGAAGCGACTTGTTAGACGATGAAAACATATATAGATGGGGTGAATAGATACCCCTTTGAAAGATTCCAAATAAATTTGGTTTCGAAAAGGTTTATCAATGTACAATGCAGAAGCTTTTTCAAATTGTCGTCTATACGAACGTTATCGGGAAGCTCGGATATGCAAACCATAAAATAAAATTCAACATGGAGTATGAATCATAATTGAATTAATAAGTTTGAATCACTTGGAACTTATTTATCATTTAATAAACTTCAATTAGCAAGGTTATTTCCAATGGTAATATTAAAAGAACTAGTTTAGCAATTTATTAAACACTTGGTGTGCAAGTGAATTTTCAGAACTTTTACTTTGATTGTGTTGATACCCAAAACCACTTATAATCTAATGTGATTATAAGCTATATCAACACTTGAGGTAAAATCCAAATTGATTTCGAAAATTCTTACAATTCAAATAATAATGTAATGGTTTTTGACAAATTGATCAATGAATTTCAAAGCAAATAAAAATGAAAAATAAAAGCGACACAAAGAATTTGTCTTCACAGTTCCCCACAGTCGTCCTTTAGTGTGGGTACATCCGCGCTTAATTCAAATGAAATTAATATAATTATTACTATGCTAAATTGTTGATAAAAGAGAAGTTTTCAAGAGCAACTCCACAAACCTTAAGCTTATTGTTGATTCAACACTTTCTCCCCTTTTGATCTTGAGAGAGACCAAACACAAAAAATGAAAAATAACTATATGGATCTTGCTACTCCTTTGTGTTCTTTATCTCCAAAGCTTTCATGCACCATCAATTTTAAACTATTGCAACATAAAAATTTGATTATATCTGGTACTCCAAATTACTTCCTTGCAAAGATTATAAACACTTCAAGGTTCCTTGCAAAGATTTTAAGCACTCCAAGGTTGCTTACTTTACCGTAATTACCTCTCATACTTCTAGCACGAAAATTCCAAAAATCAACCAATGATCTTGGAGGACAAACCCGAGGTTTTTCCTAGATGAGAGCCCCTACAAATTTCCACCAAATACAAAATTGGACACTAGCAATCCTCGTCTAAATGGCACCCCAACGGAACATTATTACATTGTAATGTCAGTGTGTATGAATAGATTAGAGGTTAAAGATAAAGAGAGAAATAGGCTAATTTTATGGGTTTCAACAAGTTATGAATGATTCCTGAAAGAGTATTTATAGTTTTTGAACTTTCAGGGGAAAATGGGTAAATTCGGAATAAAAAGATTTAAAGAAATTAACCAAACATAACAGTATGTATCGACCTATGTATCATATGTGTAGACACATACGTGATTTTTAAACTGTATGTGCCATCCTATGAGAAGCCATGTGTCGACCGAAACAAGTCAAAAGCTATAGGCTTCAAAATGATAGTAAATGTGTCGGCCTTAAAATAGGATGTGTCGACATATAAAATAAGAATTTCCACAATTTCAGAAAAACTTTAGTATGTGTCGACCTGAATCATGCATGTGTCGACCTAATACTTATAGAGGCTACAAGCATTAATAATGAGTTACATGTGTCAACCGGAAATACGGATGTGTCGACACATGTAGTGAAAAATCATGCAAAAAACTATTTTTAATGACTTGGATAAATTTCAAGATACTTTTTAATAATTCCTAAGACCTCTAATGCATAGGAGTGCCACAAGACATAAGGATACTATCCATTACTCAGAAGTGCAAGCTTTTCCCAATTTTGACATCATTCGAAACATATGACGACAAAGTTTGTACTCACAATAAGGTTAGTACCAGGTTGAACAAAGAAGATAATGAACAATACAACTTTTTGAATTTAAATATTTAGTTTACTTTATATTTATTGCAACTGAGGTAATAATAAATGATTAAGCGTGATTGAGTGTAAGGCGTTTGTATGCAACCAAAAGGTCTAGGATTCAAAATCACCCCGCCCTAGACCTTTTGTTTTAGTATTTTTTTTCCCTTCAGTTTTTTGTTTGGTTCATTTTGTTGTTTGGGCTTCGGCATGCACCCCTTTTATTTCATATTTTTTTTTTCTATTTTATTTTATTCTATGTTTAATTTTGTTTTAATTTTTTGGTGTGATTTAATTTATTTTCTTAATTTTCTCTTAACTTGAAAATACCCTATATGGGGTGTTTATTTAAATTTTTTTTATGTATTTCATTAGTTATAAAAATAAAAATAAAATGTCAAAAAAATATTTTTTATTTCTATGTTTAAATTATGGTTTATCTTAAGTTATTTTTTATTATATGATGACATGTCTTGACTTCTCTCTTGATGTTTCATTGTGGACTTGTGATGTAAATTCCTTGGTCATTTTCCTTTACCATGAATTGATGCATGTTTTCATTGTTTGTTTTAATCTAAGGCTTCGGTGCCACAAAAGTGCTTCCATGTTAATAACTTCTCTGCTCTATCCACAACCAAGTTATCTTTGTTGAGTTTTCACTTTCCAGAACCAAAGTGATTGTCATAACAACAATCACCAAGCATATGTATATAGAGCAAATTAAAGTGGACATCTGGAGTATGTTTTATACTTCTAAGCAACAATTGCATTCCCATGTTGGTTTTCAAGGAAACATCAATAATACTTATTACCTTAGATACATCATCATTACCCATATTTAACACTCCAAACTCACCAGATGTAAAAGATGTGAACAAATCATTTCTTGGTGTAACATGCAATGTAGCACCAGTGTAAAATATCCATACACACTCATATGATACAAGATTAACAGACTTATGATCACAGAGAATAACAAGACCGTCACTAGTAGCATTAGTAACACCATCATCATCATGATCTTAATGATCTCTTTGTTTAGACTTACCTTTCTTGCCTTTGTTATCCCTTTTTCACTGATATCAATAATTCTTTATGTGTCTTGTTTTATGACGATAATGACACTCCATATTCTTATATCATGGCATAGAAATTCTTCTGACATTTTCTCTACCACCATTTGGTTCCTTTTTCTTACTTCTCCCCCTATTTTACGTGACAAATACCTTAGATTGAGATGGAGAACCATGTACCTTCCTTCTCATCTACTCATTAAGAATACCACCCTTATCTGTTTCAAAAGTAACAACTCCTCATGGAGAAGAACTTAGGATAAAAACCCGAAATATCTCCCAAGACTCTAGTAAAGATGACAATAGAAATAGTCTCAAAAGTTCATCATCAAATTTGATACTCATTGCTGACATTTGATCAAGGATCCCATAAAATTCACTCAAGTGATCTGAAATAGAAGTCTTCTCCTTATACTTAAAATTTATGAAGCTTTCAACAATAACAATTTATTATTCTCTAAGTAAGAGGCATACAAGGACTTTATTTTCTCCCACAAAGTTTTTGCACGTGTCTCATGAGAACTATAATTATAAACATTGTCTTCTACATATTTACGAATAAAACCACATACTTATAAGTGTTCAAGCTTCCATTCTTCATCAAACACAAAATTCGGCTTTACGGAACTAAACACCGGTAAATGCAATTTCTTCGTAAATAGTAAGTATTTCATCTTGCCCTTCCACACTTGGTAATCAGAACTATTCAATAATACCATCTTCATATTTGTATTTGACATTATTATTCAAACAAGTGAAATAGCTTTAAACCAAGAGCTCTTATGCCACACTCATGAGAAATTAACACACCATAATAAATCAATACATAACGTAAGTAAAATATCCCTTAACCAAGAGTTGTGATGTCACTCTGATGTGAAATTAACACACAATAATAAATTAATACACAATGGATATAAAATTCCTCAAACTTGTAAGAACATATGAGGATCAACAATAAATATATGGCCGCAAATAAAACAAATAAAGGTACTAGAGAACACTGATATTTTAACGTGGAAAACCCTCAATGTGAGAGTAAAAAACCACGAGTCATCTAGACCAAAGAAATAACTCGAACATAATCAAATAAGAACACAAGAGAGTCTCAGAGTGATTTATAAACTAGTGCTAACAACAACAAAAATTATATTGAAACTAGCTTACAAATAAGAAACAAGAAGTTGAAAATAACCAAATTTGCAGCTTCAGTGCGAAACCAATATCTCACAACTTGGATTTCGTTTTGATCTAAACGGTCAAAAGGTAGAAACAAATGTTGTGAGCCTTCCTTCTAAAACTGAGATCAATCAAAGTGTTAACGAATCTGAAATCTCCGATTTACTGAGACTAGTTGCAGAAAATGAGGACAAATGTCTCTTCTTTTTTCTATCATTTGAAAGGTTATTTTTATGTCTTTTTTTTTTCTCTCTCAACAATCCTAAATTGATTCTCTCACCTTAAATAAGTGATACACAAATGACCTAACATATTTATTTGAAGTATAGATAACTCAAATACATGTAATAAGCTATTGGAGGTTGATAGGAGGTTATAACTTCTCAAATAAGAACTTCTGGAATAAAAAATAAGTTGTTTTCGGGGCGGTAAACAATTATACAAAATCTGGTAACCGGTTACATGATAGTGTATTTTCTGTATTTTTAGGTGTCGTAATTGGTTAAATCATTTAGCGTAACTGGTTACCAACCCGAGTCTTTGAGTTTTTAGCTTATTTGCTTTATTTTTTTTTATCCAAATTGTTGTAGCTTGCTTGTATAAATACTATTTATGGTATAGTGTGTAAAGTTAATGATCATTTCTATTCTTACCCTTAATTACTCTCTCTCACTCTAATTCTCTTATTTTTTTCACTTTATCTTCTCCACAAGCATAAAACATCCAATGATTCAATTGAATGTTCTAACATTTGGCATCAATAGCTTTGGTTCTGATCCACAATTCGTTGTGCAAAGATGATAATGTCTCCAATTATAGAGTCCCCACAAATCTACCAACCCTTGATTTGTAGAATTATGATAAATGGTGCAAGTAAATGAAAGTGTTGTTTGGATATTAATATGTCCTTAAAGTGGTCAACAATGGAGTTACTCTCCTTGTTGTATGAGTAAAAGAGGCACAAAAGGCTACAAACAAGGATGAAAAGAATAAAGATTACAAGGCGTTATTCTTGTCCATTCTTGCGTTGATAATGACAACTTTGAGAAATTTGGTGATTGCGACTCAGCAAAGCAAGCATGGGAGGTCTTGAAAAAGGCTTACGAATGGGCTGATAAGGAAAAGCTGGTGAAGTTACAAATTTACAAGAGGCAGTTTGAATTGGTTCAAATGGAGTATAAAGAGACAATTGACGACTATGTAACACGTACTACATGTTTGGTGAATCAAATCAAGTCTTGTGGAGAAGCTATTTCGAAGCAGAATATTGTATCGAAAATCTTGTTTTCTTTGACATCAAGATTTTCCAACATTGTTGTGGCGATAGAAGAGTCGAAGGATATTCTGACATTGAGAAAAGGGGAGCTTCAAAGCTCTCTTGAGGCTCATGAACAAATGATGGATGAGATGAGTAACAACAAGACAAAGGCGGAGATCGCTTTACAAGCATTGTTCAATAATAAGAACAAGAAGTCAGGAGGAAAATGGCCCGTGAAAAATAAAGGCAATTTTCATAATTTTGTTGGAAAATTCAATTTCTCTGGTACATGCAACACATGGTAATACTGATATTCCAACATCAAAATAATGTTTAGGCATATGTTACAATATCTGATTTGACATCCTGAACAAATTTATCAAGTTATAATAGATACTAAAACTTAAACAACAAAATGATAAATAACAAATAGAGTTGTTAACCTAGTTCGGTGCAACATCAACTACATCTGGGGGCTACCAAGCCAGAAAGGAAGTCCACTATCAGCAGTATTAGTTCAAAGCTAAATAGTCCTAGTTTACAACTTCTCGCCTAATCACTATCCAATGCAACTTCTACCTAGGAACCTCCTAAATATGAGAAATCATCATTTCACTTCCTAAACAAATACTTGGATTTGCTAAAAAACTTCATCCAAGAACAATACTAAACTCATTTCCTAAAGGCTTCTGAGTGAGAACATAATGTCGACCACAAGTATCAAAAGATACAAGGGTGACTTACACCACACAATACACGAGAGACTCTCAAAACCTAAGACTATTTTTTCTTCCCCTAATTTTACAATTGTTGAAAGAACTAATTACATTAGGTTAGGTCTTCCCTTTAAATACACCTCTGCAGTCTATGGGCTTTGAACTATACATCCATAAGTTTCTTGATCCATAAGCTGAGTGATGCACCAATTGTGTAGCAAAATCTCCTTAAATTTTAGAACAAACAATACAAAGTTTCCTAAATTGTCTTAAGTCTCAATTTAGTAACTAATGTACATCTAGAGATATAAAAAATGTTTCAGATTAAATCTTCTTTACATGCGAAATAAACTGAGATATATCCAAAAGAAATATCACAGAATCAAATCAAATCTGTCAAGATTTAAAGACAGCAGTGCCTGATATACCAGACCAAGATGTCATGACATCTGCTTCGACATCTAGCTGAAAAACTCATAAGCAAAACTCCTTTGACAATTGACAAGAATGTTGTAATGTCTTGATCAACATTAGTAGAACCATGTTTTAGCAAAATTATGCCAACCTCAAAACTATAGAACTAACAATCTCCCCCTTTGGCAAATTTTGGCTAAAACAACTAAAATCCAATTACAGCTGGAGAGAGGAATAAAACCACAAGGAATAAGACCACAGAAGAATAACACCACAAAGTAAACTACACAAAACATGTATCAAAGATACAACAGTTACACACCACAAGCTACATGCTAAACATGTAAACTTTGTACATGAGGAGTAAGATGGATATTACTCCACCTCAAACATAGAACCAGTTCTAGCCACAGAGAGATATATCTCCCCCTCAAGAATAAAACACATTAGAAAGACATGCAACAGAAGCACCGGAAATAACTCAGAGCTTATCTATACAACCATGCTTATAAGACAGAACATAAGACACAAAATACCAACACGATGTTGTAAAATTATATAATACATCCTGTAACAACTACAACAAAAGTAACACCAGAACCAAAAATAAGACAGACAGACTCAGACAATCCTAAAGTGTTGCATAAAGCAAACATCATTTGACTGGACTCAATGACACATTTTCTCCCCCTTTTTAGGCAAAAATTGACAAACACAAAAAAGAATGAAAAGAAATTGACACACTAAGGATCAATAGAAGCAATAATTGGTTCAAGACAAACAAGGAATGACTCAAAAACTGACTAAAAACAAATAGACTAAAGAAGAAGAAAAATAGATAGACCCTATGCTTGATACAAGACCAATTGAACCAAACTGACTCAAAAGGAAGGAAGAAAGAAAAATGAACTCACCCAAAGAGACACAAGCTAAGGGTAAAAATAAAAAAAATGACTCACCCAAACAAAAATCATTCTCTTCTAAGAGACCAAAACTAAGAAGATGAAAGAAAGAAACAAAACTCTAAACAAAACAAACTCAATAAAAACATAAAAGAAAACAAACACACCTTTTTTGTTTTTCTATTTTTTTTTGTTTTTTGTTTTGATAACAGATAGCATATAACAGTTATCCAACACACCCTAATGAGACAATGAAATAGACCCAATCCTGAACAGCACCTGAGTCTGAATCATGTATATGCACATGGTTCTTCTTGAGGGACTTCACCTTGATTATAGGTGTTTTCCATGTCCTGGATGTTCCAGTAGATGTTACAATATTTATTATAGTGTTGAACACTACTTTCTTTAAACTAGAACCCATTTCCTTCTTAATTTCTAGCAGAAGAGTTTTCTTTTGTATCAGCAATTGTTAAAATGCAGCTTGTGAGGATTGTGAGGTTTTAAGGTCTTTAAATATAAGGAGAGTTACTTAGGATGTAACAAAACCTTGTTTGTAACGACTATTCAATCAATTAAATAATTTTTGGAAGAAGATAAGATCATCCTTAGAAATAGTGAACCACTCACCAAAGGAGAGAGACACATTCTTGTTCAACTTTCTCTCTTTCCAAGCTTTGACCGCTTGAAATAATGTTACAACATTAGAAATGACATTTACCATGCCATTGAAAAATGATTCTTATGAGATTGCATACTCCACTAGGTGAAAGAATATAGTTGGCAGACCGTCCAAACAATTACCCCAACAATTCTTCAATAGTGAAATTCCAAAATTACCCCTCATATTCTCAATGTAACTTGCACCTCAAGTTATGATGAAAATATTTCCAGATATTCTTAACCATATCAAGTTTAGAAGTGTCAATATAAACCTGTATAAATATCCCTGATACAATGATTATAGCACCAATGACTTGTTCTGTAAGCAGAATAAAATCCTTGTACCTTGATTGCAGTAGCATGTCACACTACAATGTCGTGACATTCAGTTTGACATTGAACTTTTTTAGTAATCAACCCAATTAAAAATACATCTTCCTTCAGCGATGTACCTAATCTTAGAGATATACCAGGATTCAATTAATTCTAATCCAGATAACCAAAAGATCCTCAATTAATATAATCTTCTTCAGACTTAGCCAATATCTCTTTACTCCAAGACTCATAATCATTCAATATTTCATCTCTGAAACACCTGATGATCACAGACCAAAATAAACTCCAAATAATGAACTCTCTCTTAGAATGCTTTCTTGAGAGCTTCCTTATTTAGTGCCTCCTAGCCCTTTAGAATCTTACACAATATCAGGAGTATCAAACTGTTGTGATGAGGTTCCAACAACTGGTTGAACATCAGTACATTTCTCAATGAACACATCACTGATTTTTAGTCCTGAATTTACTCATCACTAAAAGTACTTCTTTTAATAAAGTAACTCAGAAGCAAACCTTGTTCTCTTTCAAGGAGTAAATAAGAACCTTTGAAGACTTCATAGACAGTAGATTTAATTTGTTATATGACACAAGAAAATCATATATATCTTTCTACCCATTAGGACATTCATCTTGCATTGAACCAACCAAAAACATAGAACAGGTTCTAGAGATTTTGCAACTATCTGATGTTGCACCTTCTGGTAAGACATCTTGACTTCTTCTTTCTTGAGCACCAAGTAAAACGATAAACAACTAATTACTTATGAAATTCACAAATGAAAATTGTTCTTAAATCCTCAGAGGAAATTCATTCACCCCATAAGTTACAAACAATTCTTCCTTGATGATATATACCTTCAGACATTGATCACACAACTGACTTATGTTTATCACAATAGTCACCGGTCCTTGAGTAAGAAGAAAACCAATTACCAGAACCTAGATAATAAATCATGAATTCTTTAGTAACCCAATGCCCTTAATCATCCCTCTTTGTATAAACAACACAATTAACATTGATGGAATGAGACTTAAACAGACCACCAGGAACACATTTACTGCAGTTAAGTGTCTAGAATAGTTAGTGTCAAAATACTAATTATCTTAGTTGGATACCTAAGAAAGGTATGAGAGATAAGACAATAATCACCTTCCCTGAGTATTAACAATGTCTTAGTTAAACAATACATAACTTGATCTCTGTGAAAGTAATCAAAACTGTTAAAATTAACTTATCACTGAAGAGATATCTTCAGTGCATGAGTAAGTTGATGTCCAGCATAATGTTAAGACATTAAGATTAATATCCCTAACTCAGCTTGCCTTTTGATAAAACAACCTATTGTCACTTGAGTTTTTCTTTGCTAATCCAAGCTAGAAAACCCAATAATTCCAATAATCTTTCCTTTATAAGAAATCTTTTTCAACAAAACTGAACTATCCTTACAAACTTGATCTTTGATATCAAGTTTTAGGATTATTAGAGTCACTTCACCTTGCAAGTAATAAATGGTAGCCAATCCTTCATTCTCTTAAGACATAAGATCAAAAATAACCCACCTTCTATTTCTTCATGGTTGGTAACATTTTTATTCTAGATACATAGATCTTTGAAAAAAACATTCAACATATCATGAGATGATTCTTCAAAACATAAATCTTCATTAGAAAGCCATCTTCCAGTCAAACCAGATATAGAAAACCTAAACAGTTTCTGTTGAGATAACTAGGACATTCTTCTCTACAAATATCCAAGGTCATCACACTCATGAGAATGTTTTGACATTGATTGATCTATAATCCAGTTCCCGCCTTTTTCTTTTAGCATCACACATATGCTGAAGTTAGTTTAGATGTTCTTGACATTTGGTCCAAACATCATTTTCAAACTCTTCAACACCTTATTGGATTGCCTACGCAGGAACACAACAATAATAAGAAACCCTTCATTAGATACTAGGGTACAATTTCCTGTAAGTTGGAAAAGAATACCCTTTTTTTGTTTAATAACATGTCACTATCATGTCAAACTTCTTAATTTGAAACCTGAGAAAACTCCTTCTTGATCATCTTCACATCTGAATACTTTTCTTCTAAACACACTTAGACGTGCCTTTATGAGTGGACTTGAGAAATTCCCAAGTATCTTTGGCTACAATACAAGTGATGCATAGAATCTACCAATTTCATAGAATATAAAGTTGATAATTTCAGTGTGACAAAGAACAAACTCAAACTCTTCCCTTTTATCTCTTCTGAACCAGGAATCTATTATCCTGATAATCATTCAAGCTTTGTTGTCTATTCAAAACCAGAATACTATCACTCCAGTCTTCCATAAAGAATAGTAGTACCATAAAATACTCCTTGAAGCTCACCCAATGGATTAGGGTTCCTGCTCTGATACCAATTGAAATTTCTCTAGTACAAGCAAAACAGGGTAATACTGATATTCCAACATCAGAACAATGTCTAGGAAAATGTTACAACATATCATTTGACATCTCGAATAGATTTATCAAGTTATAAAAAATATTGAAACATAAGTTACAAAATTATAAATAACATATAGAGTTGTTAACCTAGTTCGGTGCAACATCACCTACATCTGGGAGCTACCAAGCCAGGAAGGAAGTCCGCTATCAGCAATATTAGTTCAAAGCTAAAAATTCCTAGCTGAAATTTGTGAAGAGTGTATGCAAGGGAAGCAACATAAGAACAAATTCATCAAGGATGTAGATCATAGGACTAAGTGTCACCTTAAGGTGGTGTACTCCGATGTGTATGGGCCGATGCAAGTTGATTTGTATGGTGGAAATAAGTATTTTGTCACTTTTATCGATGATTTTAGTAGAAAACTATGGACATACCTAATCAATAGAAATGATGAGGTATTTGATGTGTTTAAGAATTTTAAGTTTGTGGTTTAGCAGCAAAGCGGTCACAAGCTCAAAATTTTCAAAACGGATCGTGGAGGGGAATATATCTCAAATGATTTTGGGAAATATTATGATGAACAGGGGATTGTGCATGATTTTGTACCACCCTATATAATGCAACTAAACAGTGTTGCTGAGAGGAAAAAACCGATCGATCATGAACATAGTGAGAAACATGTTAAAAGGGAAAAACTTGTCGAAAGAGCTATGTGGAGAAGTTGTTTCCACAGTTACCTATTTGTTGAATAGGTGCCATAAAAAGAAGATTGAGAATGTAATTCCAGAAGAGGTATGGTCTGGAAGTTAAACCAAGCTTAAGAGATTTGAGAGTTTTCGGTTCAATAGAATATTGACATGTTCTGGGTTAACTTTGAAAGAAATTGGATGACAAGGGTGAGGTGATGTAACTTGTTGGTTATCATCCTACTAGAGGTTATAAGTTGTTTGATGTTGCAAACAAGAATATTGTGATTAGTCGGGATGTCGTGGTTGACGAACTGAAGCACATCGAGTTGTCTGGAACTGGTGTTACAATTGCTGTAATCGGTTACCAGGATGTTGTAACCAGTTACGAGCACGATTTTCTGGATTCTCGGGTTATTGGAACTGGTTTGACATAAGCTGTAACCAGTTACCAGAATCCTGTAACCGGTTACATGCATGATTTTTCCAATTCACAGACTGTTGGAAGTACAGAACAACAACCTATTAAAGCCAAAATCAAGGAAAATGTTAGTGTAATAACTGGCAAAAAATATAGAATCTCCACCATTAATTTTTATCATAAGACATGAATATAATAGAATAACCCTAATTGATGATATAGGGATTCTAAGTTTTTGACTCACTTTAGACGAAGGGAAAGTGTTAGGCACCCTTCATCTACCTTGTTCGCAAGGATACTAGGGTTTAGGTTTAAGGTTTAGGAATAGGGTTTTAATTTTTTGGTTAAGGAAATTGCCATGATTTTTAAGTCGCACGCCTACATATCTTCTTATGAGGAATCAGAGTCTCAATTCGTAGTTCGTAGTGTTGGTTGGTGTTTTTTAGAGAATTGTGTAGAATTAATTTCGAATCATCCTTGAACCTTGTCTGGATTGTAAGTTGATTGATCGTAGACGCAGTTCGCAGTTAATTTTGAAAGTAATTATGTTTAATCCTTTTTTTAAAATGTCTTGGATTTTATTATGTTAGTAAAAAATGGTTTGGTTGTTGGTTAAATATTTTGAATTTATATTTGATTAGAGAGTATGGTAGGACACAGAGCAGGGGAAGTCTAAAAAAGTCTACTTATCACATGGCCGGATATTGGCTACGTGTCGCTCGTCATAGAGGATGTGGAGGGAGAATTTGGTGAATTGCATGGATTTTAATGTTTTAATATTGAACAGTTAATTGATAAGGCATTGAGCCAATCAAAGAATATGGTGAATGTGTATCCATCAATCATGTTATTTGTAATATATTTGAATTAATTTAACTTGAGAGGTGTTTGGATTATGATCTATGTTTAACAACTTTATTTACAATTGGTATGGATGTTAATGAAATTAGAGTGGTGGTATAGATTTAGATGTGGACTTAAGACCCACTTCAAAACTAATTCAAGTTAAGAATATCTATTTGACTTATTAATTAAATAAATAAAATAATATAAATATAAAAAAACAAATAGAAGTACAAGTAAAGGGAGGGGGCACCCCTATTGTTACATTTCTTTATTCCTATTTAACTTAAAAAATAATTATAACAAATTATGAAAAAATCAATTATAACAATTTATTAAAAACAATTATAATAATAAAAATAAAAAATAAGTTAGCTATGCAACAAAATAAAAAATGTGGGATTTTTCAAAATAAAATAACTCCCAATAAGAGAATGACAAGTGACATAAGTATATTGAAAATAAAAAAAAATAAAGCAACAACAATGAGTATATCACGTGAATTGAGAGAGTATTTTGTTCCTTGTTTCTATCTTCTCCCTATCACATATTCTCAAAGTTAGTTTCAAATCACCAACATAGTCTAGATGACAAATAACATAATATCTTTAACAAATACACAAAACTCAAAAAAGAAGAAGGAAAATTAAAAGTGCTAACCGATTATTGAGGACTGTGGCAGATGTGATGATGATGTTGTTTGATGGTGTTGCTTTTGGATTTATTTCTCAGAGTTTCTGTTCAGAAACCCTAGAATAAACCAAAAGTAAGAGAAAGATTGAGATTGTGAAATTGTGTATGAAAAATTATGATGGGCAATAGTCCTATTTATAGAGTTAAAATTAGGTTTAAAAACATGGAAATTAAGTTACTCAAAACACTAAAAAGCCTAAAGGTTGATCTCTAATAAAGGAAAGAAAATTAGTAACAAAAAATAGAAAAAGAAAATAATAAAAGTGCAACACAAGAGATTCGAATCCACGATCTCATACTTGCAAACTTCATTCCTTACCAATTGTGCTATGTTACTCATTTGAAATGAAAAACCCAATTGAAAGTATATGAAAGCTAACAAGTATTTGCTATTTAAAATACAAATAATTTGAAATAAATGGTTATACATTTTTAAATGAGAAAAATAAATTATTGTTAAAATGTTAGTAAAATTGAACCAAAGAATATTATAAAAACCAATGTTGAAAATATTTTTGAGTGTAGAAATAAAGGGCGGACAAATTTGTGGTATGGCAGTTAGATGACCAACTAGACAAAACGGTTTTCCTCGGAAACTCCAAGATTGTGAAGTATTATAGGATAAAGAGATTAATGATGATGGTGATTTCACTCACTTTGCGCTTATGGCTGAATCTAAGCCCGTTAACATAGAATAGGCATTAAGTGATCCAAAGTGAGTGTGTGCAATAAAAGAGGAGTTATAATCGATTGAAAAAAATTAGTACTTATGAGTTGGTCGATCTACCAAAATTTAAGAATTCAATTGGTGTGAGATGGGTCTATAATGTTAAGGGATTCAAGCATAAGGCTCGATTAGTTGCAAAGGGATTTTTGCAAAGAGAATGTATAGACTTTGATGAGGTGTTTGCACCAGTTGCTAGACTTGAAATCATACGGCTAGTTGTTTGTATTGTGAATAATAATAATTGGTCGATCTATCAAATAGATGTAAAATATGCATTTTTGAAAGGCCTTCTTGAAGAAGAGGTGTATATAGAACAATCCCCCTGGTTTTTTTGTGAAGAATCAAGAGGATAGGTTCTACAAGTTGAGAAAAATGTTATATGGTTTGAAGCAAGCTCCGAAAGCTTGGAACAAACAAATAGATGGTTTCCTAGTTGATGTTGGCTTCAAGAAATGTGTGTCCGAGCATGAAGTTCATCTGAAGTCGGATGTCGTTGAAGGTGTGATCATACTTTGTCTATATATGTATGATTTGTTGATCACAAGCAACAATGAAAAGATTATTTCTAAGTTCAAGAGCGAGCTTATGGAAGAATTTTAGATGAGTAACCTTAAGATTATGACATATTTCTTTGGCATAGAGTTCCATAAGTAAAAAAATCGGACTGCTCATGCATCAAAGGAGATATGCTCTTGAAATCTTGAAAAGGTGTGATATAGAGCATTGTAATCCTGCCATAACACCAGTTAAAACAAGGTTGCAACTGTCCAAAAGTGAGGATGAGCAGGATGTGGATCCTACTCAATATAGGAGATTAATTGGATCCTTATGTTACTTTTGCAATACACGGCCATTTTTAGCGTTTAGTGTTGGTATTGCGAGTAGATTCATTATGAGACCAAAGAATTCTAAGATACGTTAAAGAGTATATTCTCTACGGAATTCTCTTTCGCGCAGCGGATGAGCAGAAAATGCAATTTGTTGGGTTTCACCAATTCCAATTTGTGCAAAGATAAAGATGATCGAAAGTTTACAGCTGGTTACATCTTTATGTTCAGAGGAGCACCAACCTCATGGTGTTCTAAAAAAGAATTAGTGGTTAAACACTCTTCTTGTGATGCCGAGTACATTATCGCGTCGTTATGTGCGTGCTAAGTCGTGTGGCTCATGAATTTACTGTAGAAGTTGGGCAACAATGAGGCGAGACTGTCACACTCTTAATTGATAACGTATCAGCTATTAATCTTGCTAAAAACCCAATTCTACATGGGAGGAGCATTCATATTGAAATGATGTTTCACTACTTGATGGATCTAGTGAGCGAAGGCAAGCTAAGGTTGGGATATTATAGAAAAGAAGATCAAGTTGACAAAGGGAGTCACAAATGATGTGTTCAAGAGATTGAAGATGAGTATGGGCATGGAGAACTTGGAACATTTGAATTAAGGTGGTATATTGAAAGTATATAATAAATTCAAATGCATGTAATAAGCTACTGGAAGTTACAACTTCTCAAATAAGTACTTCTGAAATAAAAGATAAGTTGTTTTTTGGGCGGTAACCGATTACACCGAATGTGGTAACCGGTTACATGACAATGTATTTTATGTATTTTTAGTTGTGGTAACCGGTTACAGTGTTTGGCGTAACCGGTTATCAACCTGAGTTTTTAAGTTTTCAACTTATTTGCTTTATGTTTTTGGATCTCAATTGTTGTAGCTTACTTGTAGAAATACCCTCTCTGATATAGTGTATAAAGTTAATGATAATTTGTCTTCTCACTCTCAATTACTCTCTCTCACTCTACTTTTCTTATTTTCTCACTTTATCTTCTCCACAAACATAAAACCTCGATTGATTCAATTGAATATTCTAACAATATTTATATCTTTTTCTATATAAAAAGGAAGCTCAAACCCTATGACTATTTAAATTTTAAGTGTAAGTATTTCTTTGTTTTTTAATATTAACAAAGTGAGTTTTTCTAAAATGGCTTGAGTGTCTCCCCTAGTCTGCATTGTATGGTAGTGTTTATTCCAAGAAAGATGAAAAAAAAGAGGAGACATTTTGATGCTGTGACGTTCAAGGCCCGGCAAATAGTTTCAACCATCTTTTACGGACGCATCATTCATGCATCAATAAACTCAGCACACGCAATAGACAGAAAGTATTCTTTTGTATAAATCATGTAATTCTTCGAGAAACTACAAAGGTTAAGCATTCTGGTTGGGTTCGACAACAAAGATAGCAAAGTTTTCAAAACAAATATTTATTTTCCTTGAAACATTTTCTATCATTTTATTTATAAAAAAAAAAAAAAACATGTTTATTTGAATTTAGTAATAAATAAATGTTAGACTTTTGATTGAAGTACTCTTATAGAGAAAATGAAAGGTAGGTTTTGGATGATGTAATTTTTGAACTTAAAGGTTACTAAAAAAAATAGGCTTATAGTTCTCAAGACGTAATTTCATTTTGCTTCAATGATTACAATGAGAATGTTAAATATGGAATTAAGTATTTTGTATATAATAAATTATACAAGGGTGATGTTTAATTATTATAGACAACCAATTGCTCGTTCTAGTTGTGTTCTAAAAAGTTTAAGTTTACTTGATTATTTGCGTATTGAATAAGTGAGTGTTTGGATGTTATCAGGATACAAAATACTTCGTTCCAATGCATTTTTAGTGTGATTTTTCTGAAGCTATAAATTGGAGCTTTGGTCTTAATTCTTGAATATTTAAACAATTAAATAAAATATTGAGACAATTATGAATTCTATTGAGTTTCCCTTATTTGATCAAAAATTTAAAAATTCAGGTATTTCTATTACATTAAATGATCTTTTAAATTGGTCAAGACTATCCGGTTTATAGCTACTTCTCTATGGTATTATTAGACGTGCTTTTTTTTGTATTTCAAACTTGAAAGCAAATAGATTATAAGTGACTCCAAACATAAGAGAAAAGTAAACTGTAATATTCAGATATCAAAAATTTGTTTATAAAAACACTTTGACTAGTTAATCGATTAAAACATGTTTTAATCTTAGTGTATTTTGCATTCTTAATTGATTAAAACATGTTTCTCAATCGTTTAAGCACTTGCTAGGATTGGTTTTAATATGTTTTATAAAAATGATGAGAGGTTTGAAATACTTTGTGTGTATGTTGTGCGCGCACATTGCGTAAGTATCTCAAGACCTGAAATTATTTACAATTAACTAATAAAAAACTAGATAAAATGCTAAGCGTAAGATCAGGCGAATTTTCACAATTTCACAACATCACACTTCAGTTCCTTTCAACTTGATTTGAATTTGATTGGATCTTTCAACCGAAACTTAACTTCAGATCCTTTTGCTTGATTAAACCTTGTCTAACACTTCAACTGGAACTTAACTATAGTTCCTTTTGACTCAGAATGTTTCTTGGACTCAACTTTGGTTTGATCTTTCATATGGAGCTTTAACACTTGAAATTATGATTGCTTCTTTGACATGATGAGACTTTATATATATTATTTATGCGGATCTATGTGATTGCAGGTATAACCAGTAGTTGGTTTTAATAATCACAAATGATGAAGTTGTTTTAAAGATAACAACTCCATAAATGAAATCGCTTGTGGATGTTAAGAGTTCTCTACGATAGGAGGAGCTAATTTCTATCATTAAAGTAAAACATCTGATAATGGCACATGATCAAATGATATCTAAAGACTCATGATTCATAGGATTCAAGTTCTAGTTGATGTGCTAATTATGGTATTGTATCAAGCAAGAGAACTTGAAGATCCTAAGTTATGAAAGTATGAAACCTCGTCTGATCATGCACTTAGTGACTTAGAGTGATCCATTAAAATATAAAAGTTCAAGAGTAAGTCTTAAATTATTGAGGCAGACACCCACATACATAAAAGTTTTTTAAAATGCTCTCTCATGTTGGACTTGAGACTTCACACATAAGAAGGGAGGTGAATTGTGTGGTTTAGAAAAACTTTGTTTTGAAAACTTTTGCAAATTAAATCAGAGTTTAAAATCATTTTTAAATTATAAGTAGTAGAAAATAAATAGAAGAAAGTAAAAGTTAAGTGGAAAGAAAGATATACAAAATTATAGAGGTTTATTTAAAACTAAAGGACCTACTTCTTTCTCCAAAACTTGGTCTTGAGAGTTTCTAATAATACTTGAAAGCTTTTAGTAGGAAAGGCTCACGAACCCCCTTATACAAGGAAGTGATAGATGACCTTCAACCAAATGATACAAGACGACACATGTGGGCATTTGTGTCTTTTATCCAATAAATTGTTAATATTGAAGTATCCATTCTCCCTTCCCAATTGTGGATTAAAGCGGTTAGTCTCCTTTCCACAAACACGGTCCTTGTAGAAGATAGTCTTCAAGTTCTAAATATTTGAGCTTAATTTTTATTTAACAGGATAACCTAATAACCTCTGAGATTTTAATCGGGATAATCTCAAACCAAGGAAGATTTTTAATATCAGATGATCTTCAACAAATCTTGGTTTTATCGGCTAACCAAGAACCAAGGGAAGATTATCAAACTAGATAATAATAATCCTAAATAGGAACTGATCACACAATCCATAACATAAGATTTTATCCGATTTAGATTCTAACCACATATCTTATCCCTAAATGAATTGTATTCAACCAAGGTTTATAAAGAACATTTTCTTGACGAATTTTACAATTATATCCTTCCAGAATTACATTGTTATCCTAACTCACAAAGGACTTTTCTCACAAAACTTTAGAGAGAGAGAGAGAGAGAGAGAGAGAGAGAGAGAGAGAGAGAGAGAGAGAGAGGAAAGTGTCTAAACAAGTTTCTGGATGATTTGAAAATAGAAATGAGACATCTATTTATTGGCAAGAGGAATTCCAAAAATATAATTCTCATCTAATTATTTTGATCATTAACTAATCGATTAACACTTTGGCCTAATCAATTAGATTATGCAAAATAGTCGTTGGTGGTCATTCTAAAAGGAAAAAACAGATACCTAGCTATTGGACATCGTTGATGCACTGTCTAAATAGCTTCGGGCTCAAGATTGAGCTGATATAATCGATTAGAAAAAGAGCCTAATCGATTATATTTTTCAAATATTTCACTTTAGATATTTCCACGGCTCCTAAGTCATCTGGCCCAACTTTAAGACAATTTTGAAAATGTTTTCTCTTTGTTAATGTATTTGAAAATATGTTTTAGTGTGTATGTTTGTGTGTGCTTATATCCATATACTTTTACATAAAAATCCTTTTCTTTTACAAAAGATCACTCACTTAATAACTTAGGGGATTAACTCCTTCTACAAGATTTTTTCCATATATTATATTCTGTGTTGACACTGCTTCAGATCACTCGAGGCTTTAGTTAATTTCTCTTTGTTTTCCTTCTTTAAATAGTCATGTTTATCAAACCATATCACTTAGGTTTGCATATTTAACTGCTTAGGAAATATTCTTGACTTATCATTAGTTATCTTTATGGTTTACCTTGTAGATGTCTTTGTAGTTGTCCTTATAATTGTCATCATAGTTATCATCATCAAAAGATGATGCATTGGTTAACGATATATTGTATTCAAAACAAGGTTACATATTCTCCCTCTTTTTTAGGATGACAACACATCTCTCAAGGGAGGTGGTAAAAGAATACACACAAAGACACACACACACACACACACACACACACACACACACACACACACACACACACACACACACACACACACACACACACACACACACACACACACACACACACACACACACACACACACACACACACACACACACACACACACACACACACACACACACACACACACACACACACACACACACACACACACACACACACACACACACACACACACACACACACACACATATATATATATATATATATATATATATATATATATATATATATATATATATATATATATATATATATATATATATATATATATATATATATATATATATATATATATATATATATATATATATATATATATATATATATATATATATATATATATATATATATATATATGATCTAACCGGTGATCAGAACATGTAATGGACAAGTAATTTTGTTCACAATGCTGAAATTACAGAGGAGAAGGGGGTGTACTTGCAAGGCTTTCTGATGCTTAAGTAAGTAAGAGCGTAAATATACATGAGATAAAAAAGGGATTAAGAGTTAAATACTTAACCCTCACATTTTGATCTCAACTTTAAGAGTCCATCGAGTGTAGTGACTGCAAGTGTACAGTCTAATCACGTAGTTTTAAAAGATGTTGAACCCATAAGGACTGATATCTAAAGTCACCGTGTAAAGCTAAGCCTAATAATTAATCTTAGATTTTGGATTAGACTAAAATAAGCTTAGACATAAATGAAATATTTGATAATGGGACACTGGTATGTAATACGTCTGACTTCGGGGATTCAATAAGTCATTAGCATAACTTTGAGTATTCAAAACACTTTTAGTAGAAACTATCAGTTTAAAAACATTTATCTCATACTCTCATGATTATTGATTCATACTATATTATTAAAATTAATGCCTGCTCTCTCTGGCTCATTTAAAATCCAAAAATACTTTTTGAAAACAAATAGAATCTAATCAATCCTAAACCGCTCTTGTTGTATTTAAAATTAATGTTTGATTACCACTATCTGGTTAAAATCTCAAACTCTCGTTATATTGATTTTAGCATTTGTTTGTCTTTTACTCTCGTAACAAAATAGTTTTTAATATTAAGTGTTGGAAACCAAACCAGAAAAGTATTTTATAAATGTTTATGCCAATTTATTACCGAACCCCTTCGATTTATTACCCTTACATACTGGTATCTGGGAAATTAGCCAGACATGCTATTAAGAACCATTACAAAATTGCAGAAAACAAACATTAACATGATAATTATAATCAAATAAAGAGAGTATATATAAATGGAGTAGGAACCTGGAATGGATAAAATAAAACTGAAATTAATGCTATACTTCTAGTACCAAGTGCAATCCTCCACAGGTCGGCAGGATTTGCTTCGCAGAAAATAAATTTGAAAACATAAATGAAAGTAAACCTAAAGCAAAATTCAGGAGACTATGAAAAGAATCTAATGATGCTATAGCTTTCCGGTGTAGAAGACTATTGCTATTCAGGTGAGGGTTTTATTTGCTTAAAGATTCTAAACAAAATTTTGAACTCTTGAAAATTAAAATAATGGGCGAGAGACTTTCTGTTGTAAACGGTCATCCTTTTATAATGCTCTCCTATAACAAATTCGTTAAGAGAATGTAGGAGTCGTGACTGCATGCCCAGTCTCAAAAGACTCCGCGTGGAGAAAAACTAGGAGGAAATGGTTATTTCGGTTTTAACATGGAGAAAACTTTGTATTTAATACTGAAAGGAACTTGTGACGAGTGGAAAGAATTGTGTGTCGTGGGGCACATATATTAACATGTTCCAATCGTCATACCATATGTGTCGAGAGGCACACATATTTTGCCTATGTCGATCGTCAGGAAGTTGTGATGACCGTCACAGCCTTCTGATATGCAGTTTTCTGCTACTTTCTGCAACTTTGTGTTTTTCAATCCATTTATTTCCCATTTCTTCTTCTTTTCTCATGTAGGCCTTGTGGGAAATAATTACCTAAAAAAAACTCAAAATAATAACATAATGCAACATAATCAAGACAAAATGGTAACTTCATTTATGCAAATCAGGTCAAATATGTTATGTATTTTCGCGTTATCAAACTCCCCTATACTTGAACCTTTGTTTGTCCTCAAGAAAATAATCAATATTGTAATCTTTTAAGCACAGGTTAAATGCAATTACATGACACAAATACATTTGTACGTGGTTGCTTGGCGTTTTTGTTAGAACAATATAAGTTCAATATCAACACCAAAGATACAGTAATGGCACTAAACAACCCCACCTTATGTAAACCAGTCATATTCATGCTATTATAGCTCAACTTAATTCTTTTTGCTTTGTTTTAGACGTTTTGTTTGGGTGCAATCATATTAAGCCCTTTATCTTATTGCACGGACATAGTAGAATAGCCGGTTAGTGATGGTCATTTTAAGCACGGAGTTTTGGTACATAAATTTGGTAACCTCTTTATTTATCCGATTGTAAGCCGCATGGGATCGAAACATAGTCCTTCCTACAAAATTCAGCACCAGAAACCTCTGAACCAACTTACATCGGGTTGTTATAACATATTTTGTAGGTTCTGCAACTATTGGATTAAGTAACCGGGTGAGGGTAACCAAACTTAATTAGCGCATTCCCTATTTTTAATTCATCATTACAAGATGTTTTTGGAAAATGTTTTAAGACCATTCACTTATATTTATCGACTCTATATGTAGTTTCCTTTTTAAGACGATGTTGACTGCTTATATAAACTACTCGGGGTTACTTTAAAGATTGAGGTTTTGGTATAATAGGTACTTAAATTGATCTCGCGTAAGCGGGGGTTTTAGAGTGTTAAAACTGTATCAATTTTGTTTAAATTTTACTCAAAATTTCTAACATATCTTAAAAGTGAGCAACCTATATACTTTTCGAATGTGTCAAGTAAATTTTTTTGTTATGGCTTAAGAAATTGGGGAAGTCAAATAATTAGCGAAAATCTACATATAAAGACTTGATAGTACATAAATTTTTATTTAAGGAAAATAGGCAATAATGTAAATATACTTAGAAAATGGTAAATGAAATCAGTAAAACTTCCTCCCCCATAATTAGACCGAGCATTGTCCCCAATGCAACTGTGTAATGTGAGAAAGGAAGGAAGAAACTGAGATGATAACTATTATTCACCTCGGCCACGTGCTCTGCGACGTGCCCCTGCTCGTGCTCATCCACATGCATCATCTCTACCTTTGAAAGGTTCTACACCAAATCAATATAGTCTGACATGAGTAACAAAATTGTTAAGGCTGTCAACCCGATAAGTCAATGTTTGTATCTCTTCGGTAAGCCTCGACATGCTACGTTCATGCCAGTAGGTGTAGCCGTGTTGATCTCGCTGAAGTTGACAGACCTTTTGCATCATCTCGTTATGTTTCACTTCCATTCTTTGATAATGTTGAGCTTCGTTTTCATTATGTCGCAACATTTTAGCATAAATGTCATCAAGAGTAGCGGGTTGGCCCTTGTTTCTTCTTCTTCAAGGCTGGTGCCCGGATGAAGAACCTGCAAGATTCACAAGAGAAATTTGTGAATCATGTTGGTGGGTGTCAGGTTGCAAAGCTTCTTGCTCTAGCACTTGCTCCATTTCACCAGGATCAGCATTGTTCGGATCACCTTGATTATCCTATACATTTTCACTAGGAGCAGGAGCACTTAGATCATAACGCCACTTGTCCATATTTATTACATTAGTGAGCGAGGGATTAGACAAAATAATACTCAGAACTACTTTATTCTGCACCATAAGATTATATTTTCATCCTCCCTAGCCTTGATTAGGTTCCCAGCACGACAATTGTCAACATCGATAAATAGGGATGGCAGTGAAGGAAAAATCTCTAGTATGACCCCCAGGTTCAAAGCAAGTTCTCTAGAGGTGACTAACCCTCCAATACATAAAGGTGTATCACCCCTTGCACAGAAGAATTGGATGTGTTCCAAGAGGAACACACTAGCATTGATCTTCCAATTAGGGGTGTAGATGCAGTGTAGGAAAAACAATTCCTTAGAATTTATTTTGTTGTTATTCACCCTCCCAAAAATGGTGTTGGAAAGGATGCGATGAAAATAGTGGATAGATGGGTTATGAATAGAGGAAGCAAAAAGTTCCTCCCAACTACAAGGTCGCTCACCAGTTAAAGAGTGCCATAGTCTGAATGTTGTTGATGCCCAATCTACCTCTTGAGGGATTCAGTAGTATACTTCTCCTCCATGAGGGAAGCGTAACAAATCACTCAGAGCTTCTTGATTCAAAAAATATTCGCTGTTAAACATTCAAAAGTTGGTAGTGCTGATGAGGTACATATTTTCATCTATTGGTGTGTTGTAGGAGAAGGAGCTCAGAAATTTTAAGGTCAAGGATTCATAAGTGGGGTAGTTCTGTGTTCAGACATATGTCAGGTCAGAATTTTGAATTAGCCATTGCACATTGTCTAATAGTCCCAACTCACGCTAACAGTTGACATCAACATACCTTGTAGAGGTAACCGAATGTTGATAGAACTTTCGGTGCTGTGCTTCCTGATGTTCCTCAGCTTCGTCATTTCTAAACACAATTCTTGAAAGGTCAGGTTCTCCTCTTTGGTGTTGGATTCTTTGAGACATAATTAGATACATGGAAGTTGGATGGGTTCAATTTTGAAATAGACAAAAGGAGAGGTTATGGGTTTTGGTTTTGGTTTCACAAATGTTTAAATAGGAGAAAAACATAGATGGCAGGGAGTGGGTGATAATTGGGCTTAATGAAGATTTTGAAAATAGAGGATGTAGGATGGTCAGGGGTGAAGAATAAGGAGAGTAGGTTTTAATGGGGGTTTAATTTGAAGTGGAAGAAGATGAAAGAAAAAAATGAAAGTGGTATCTACAATAAACAAATACGCACAGGTTTTTACTCTGTGCCGAGGGGCACATAATGTATGCTGGGTGGCACACTTTGTAAGGGTCTGGCGATCGTCACAATATGTTTGGCGAGCGGCACAAAGCAAAAATCACAATTTCCAGAAATGTCATTAATATAGGCTATAGAGCGACACGTCTAGGAACATACAGAGATATTTATAATAGTATGTATATAATAATTAGTGTAACATTAAAACATATCATATATGTAGATGTAAATTTTAGAATAGTCCCAAACATTTTAACTGAATCAAGAAATTTTGAATTTTCCAAACAATAGCCTGCAGTAAAATAAAAAGTAAACACAAAGCATAAAATCTAGTCTAGAAAAGAAATAAAAAAGAAAATAAGAAATCTATTCTAGAAAGCAGGGAAATCCTAAATTGGTTATCCTTCCTACACACTAATATAAATAATGTCATCATTGTTTTAATGTGAGAGTTGGAGGAATGTAGAATGTCTAGAAATGTCAGCCACTACTATTAGTATTCTGAGTAGAGGAGTAGATCTGTTGAAAAATGTGATCCACCTGCTCTGTCACTAAATCCGTAAAACCATGAAACTCGATGTGTAATTTAGTGAATTCTTCTCTCAAGCAATTTATCTCAGTTTGTAAAGCAAGTATGGTAGTAGCTTGATCAACAGAGGGAGGTGTAGAGGCAACTGGAGAAATAGAGGCAAATAAAGGGGTGAGTTGGTCGGTGGATGGAAAATTGTGATAGAAGAGAGGTGTTTCAAGATCAGATAGAAAAGCATCATTGTGATCATATATCATTGGTGTATCAAGAGAGGCTGCAGGTGAAACTTGGTGTAATTCCAAATTGAATACCCAATTGTTTCGGTCATGAATACTAGTTCTTGGATTCAGTAAGGTGAAGAGTTGCATAACCTGGTTGATAAGGAGAAGTTAAAATTCGTTATGGCCTAGGTTTCTAATAATGCCAGTGTTAAAACAAAATTGTATATTCATGGGTTGGAATCCACCTAGAGGGTGCAGTGCGAGAAGTGGTTGTCGCATTATAATAGCATTGGCTATCATGATCACTAAGCCTCCCACTAAGATAGGTGCATGATCATTCTGTGTAATACGATCAAAGTTAGCTATCATAAAGGTAGCAACATTAACGAGACGGTTTCGGGAGGCATAATACATGATAAAAGTTCATCTTTGGACACAACGGTAATGTTTTATTCTTTTCCGAATAGGTTGTAAGCAAGGAACTTATGGAAATAATAGATATCATGGTTATGGATATTTTCAGTAAACATGTTATTGGACTCGGGGTTTCTATCTCCGATTATACTATCCCAAAAATATCCAAGTTCGTGGTCCAAAAGAAGGTCGTCTTCGGTAAAAGTAAAGTTATGTGGGCCACTAGGAAATCCTAATATATTATCAAGTTCTTGGTTATTATACTGGTATTCAATACCTAACATTCTAAAGGTAATTAGGCCTCGATTAAATCCTAATCCATGGTCAGGCAAAAAGGTCAGTGAGCTCAGGAATTCTAAGATCAGCTTACAATAAGAACTAAATCTTCTTCTCAAGGGAGAAGTATCCCAACCTATTTGGTTGAGAAAAAACATCACATCATCCCTAATACCTAAAATGGTCATGGTAGAGCCATCAGGGTAGAAAGTTAGTGCCATCTTCCTTGTAGCCATGCCTTAAAACGCCTCCTTCAGGCTCTTCCTCTGAAAGCAATTCCCATTGTGTCAACTTCTTGTGTCGTTAGTTAGTCCGGTTAGTTAAAATTAAGTTAGACTTTAAGTAAGTTGACAATTAGAATTAAACTAGTAGTGGTTAACTTAGAGAACAATACTGTATAACTTTTATGAAAAGAAAAAGAATGAAAAGTAAGAAAATGTAAAGAGTAAATCAAAATAAAAGACTAGAAAGTGGGGTGTCTCCCACCAAGTGCTTTATTTTATGTCATAAGCTCGACATAATTTTTATAGGTGATTAAATTTGGGAGTGAAAGGGTAGCTCTGCAAGAAGGAAAGTAGCAAAATAGTCTTTGTTGTCTATACAACGATATTGCTTCAAACACTACCCGTTCACGATAAACGGTTCGCTAGATTTTCCTTTAATTTTAATAGTTCCACTTGGAAAAACCTTATTTATTTCAAACGGACTGGACCACCTAGAACAAAGTTTTCCTGGGAACAGTTTAAGTCTAGAATTAAACAGGAGCAATATGTCTCCCTCATTGAACTCTTTCCTAGATATGTGCTTGTCGTGCCAATTTTTTGTTCTTTCTTTATAGATCTTGGCATTTTCGTATGCATCTAGTATAAGTTCTTGTAACTTATGGATATCTAAGATTCACTTTTTGCCTACAGCAGTGTAACTTAAGTTGAGGGTTTTAATTGCCCAGTAAGCTTTATGCTCGAGTTCTACCGACAGATGGAACAATTTTCCATAGACTAGTTTGAATGGTGTGGTTCCTATGGGTGTCTTATAGGCTGTTCTATATGCCCACAGTGCCTCGTATAATTTGGACGACCAATATTTTCTGGAAGTGGATACTTTTTTTCTAAGATTTGCTTAATCTCTCTGTTGGAGACCTCTACTTTCCCACTTGTTTGGGGATGATAGGGTGTTGATACATGATGTCAGACTCCATATTTCACTGATAGTATTTCAAATATTTTTGAGATGAAATGATAGCCACCATCACTGATGACAAGTCTTGGCACACCTAATCTAGGAAAAATTATTTGTTTGAAGAGTTTGATTACTACTCGTGCGTCTCATCGCATCTGGAGATATTTCCAGTGCATTGGCACCGGTAGAAATTTATGACCGTAATATGGGCATATTTCCATAAGTTAGGCCAATAGAGGCCAACTTGTAAAATCTTAGCGCATGTATTTGAAGTTCTTGCATGTCCACCATAGGGAGCAGCATGACAATGGGAAATTATGTTTTCTATTTCATCTTCGGGGACACATTGAAGGAAAATATCATTGGCGCCTCTCTTGAAAAGCATAGGCTCATCCCAATAATACTGTTTAAGATCATAGAAGAACTTCTTCTTTTGTTGATAGGCTAGATCTGGTGGAAGCACTCCAGCGACCAAGTAGTTGACAAAGTCGGCGTACCATGGCAACATGTTTTTAGTGTAAATTGCTTCCACGACTTCATTTGTCTTAGTATTATAAGTTACAAAGTGTTTAATGATGTTGTTTTCTAACTGGGATATGATTTGTTCGTAAGGGAAATTATCATTGATAGGAACTTGTTCAGGCTTAACGCCTTCTATGATATGGTGGTAGAACCGACTGTTTTTACTGGTTTGTGTTTTGTATTCTTTTGTTTGCAAAATATGGTGGTAAGCAAGAGTCACCACCGACTTTTATTTTATCCAATCACGGAAAAGGAAAAAAGAACAGAAAAAACCTTTTTTCGAGATATTCTGAGTACGGGGGGTAGATTATAGAAAGGGAAGGTGTTAGCACCCTTTCTATCCATGGTTTTCCATGGGCTCTTAGGTACTTTCTCATCTTTTTAAAATTGCTTGTGTGTGTGCTTGTTTTGAAAAAGTTTTACTTCGTGATAACCCTCGTATCAGTCCTCAAGGATGTGATGAAGTTTGTTTTGAAAATTGTATTGAAAGGTGTTTGTGTGAAAAGTTTTGTTAAGCAAGTACTTAAGATTCTACCTACTCAAAAAAAGATTGTTCGTTCTTGTTTCCTTTAGACAGCGCTATCCTACTATTAAGGAGTAGGTAGCCCCATCGTTGGAGTTTGTAAGGGACGTTCGAAAGGGACAAGTACAGTCACCTAAGAAATGGGTTGGAGACTTTAGTAGTAACCCTAGAGTCTTAAGATCTTTCCGAGGCAACATTTCCGAGACAACATTCGAATGGGACATTTGATCTTTTAGACAGGAGGGCAATCACTAAAATCTCCTATGCTTAAATGACTATTTTTCCGAAGGCAACCGAAGTGAGGCAAACCCTAGGAGTGGATATATGCATGTGAATTTTTTTAGTTAATTAGTCCTTGCACATTAGGTTATCTACCATTTTAATTTTCAGATATTATTTCCATACAATCCTATTAACGATGCATCTAATAGTTAAATATTTGCAAGAATTTAAAGTACGAGAAAATAAACCTAACTATTACAAGGCTTTGGCAGTTACATAATTATCTTGATTGAAAATAAAAATGCGGAATTTAAAACCCTAATAACTATTACAATCCCGGAGCAGTTACAATAATAATAAAAGAATTAAAATGTTCGCGGCAAATTAAATGCGAGCAAAATTGAAAACCCTAAAAATCTAATTGGAAGAAATATTCAAGTTATTTTTTGAGGAAAAAATTAATTATGTACAATTAAAAACCCTAATTATAATTATTTTTAATTATACAAAAAAGGATTAAATTGCCCTAAGTTAATTAAACTAAATTAATTGAGAAATAAAATATTTTTATGAAAAATAATTTGTGGTGTTTTTGTGATTTTTTGATTAAATAAAAAATATAATTTTTGATGTTAATTAAAAAGAAAATAGTTAGAAAATAATTAAAAGGTGTTGCACCCCAAAATTTGCCCTCCCATATTCTTCAAGATTTGGCAAGATCAAGCTTCAAATGGATTAAGGATTGCACAGTTCAAACACCCTCCTAATACAGTCAAAATTAGGGTTTTGGTTCGTGCAAGGAAGCTGAGGTTTTCAAGGGTCCAATCAAGTCCCATATGCCTATATACATTGGCAAGCATCTACATGTCAAATTTCAAGGCTCACAGCACCAAATTCCACAATCAAAAGCCCTAATTGCTTCACAGTCAACTGCAGGGGTAAAATGGTCATTTGACAGTCAAAAGTCAAAAATTTTGGTCAACATCTTATTTTGAAGCCACAATCATCATTTGATCAATTCTTGATCATGACTCCTCAAGCATGGCTCAAAAAGTCTCAAGATGCAAAAGTTTCTATTTTTGCACAGTTGAAAAGTCAACTGCAAATTGACCAGGGCATAACTTTTTCATGGTTCATCAGAAAAATCCCATCCAATGCTCATTTTGAAAGGGATGACATTTCCTACAAATCATCTTCACACTCCAAGTCCAAGAAATTCTCTCACAAAAAGTTATCAATTTCTACATTATAGGTCAATTTCAAAAGTCAATAAAAAGGCACTTTAAGTCAAAGACCATAACTTGAGATTGGTAAATCAAAATGACATGGGACCAAAGGCATTGGTTAGAGGACTTCAAGACATTTCCAAAATGTCCAAGAACATGTTCATAGCTTCAAAATTGAGCAAGATTTGCATTGGAGAATTTGGGAAATTTTTGTGAATTTGCAAAAGTCAACTTTGCCTAAAACACTTCATTTTTGCTAATGGGCCTCAAATTCCTTCTTGAATCTTTACCCAAGGCTTATGCACGACCCATTAAGATTAATTTGATTTATTTTCTCATTTTTAATTAATTAATTGAATTTTTATTAATATTAACTCATTTGATTAATTTTAATTGTAGGAAAATTCAAAAGATATGATTTTTAAATCTTTTGTGATGCAAATAAGACTAGGGCAAGTTGGCAATTCGTGTGCACCTCAAAGACCTCAAAATCTCCATGATTGGCAAGGTTTTATCAAAGAAAAAGATTGAAAAAGATTTGATTGGCAATCACACATTCAAACCATAATGCCATGGATTGTTGGGCCAAGATTTACCCTAATTCTATTGTGCTATATGTACTGAAGCTTAACCTAAAACCCTACACGTGAAAAAGCTGCTGAAACCATAGAACCAAAATTCAAAAAAGTCAAGAAAAGTGTGAAACTGAAATCTCACTTGTAGCATAATTCAAAGCCTAAAAAAGATTCAAACGTATTGCTGACATTTCCAGGAACCTGTTGCCATCAAGAACAAGCCCTAACGCCATCAGAATCGTTCACAACAAGTCACTCGGTTTGCATTATTTTCCAAAATTGCATATCATTATTCATGCGTTTTTAACCATTTTTTTGGATTGATTTATGTTAATAGGGACCTCCTGAAGCGATTGGTATAATCCAATTTGGTTATAGCATTCTGAATAAAAAACCACCATGGAAGAACATTAGGGTTTCGAAGCTTGAATTTTGGGGCTTTGCATATGCTGAAAAATTGGACCATAAAACGTACATGGTTGAATTCGTCAAGGCCAGACGAATTCAACCCAACTATCGCGCTCAATTTATATTACATACAGGCCCAATCTCTATTTTTGGTCGCTTCATTTTGTGGGGGTTTAAAACCCCCGCTATGTTGTTCTTAATTTTACAGGAAACGAAGAAGACGAAGGGCGTGGCAACGTGTGACTGGATGGTTCAAACTTAGCGCGCGTTATTTTGTTTTATATCATAATGTTTGTTTTTTTATATAATATTTGTCATCCGTTTATTTAACAAACACGCATCATAGTTCAACTGGCAAGGGCACTGAGGCAAGGAGTACTGGGACCTGGGTTCGATTCCCAGGTCCCCCATATAATTCTTCATATTTTTCATAAAGCGTTCATGTGCAGCATTCATCAAGAGTCCCATCATGTACCCTCACGCAGCAGCACGCCAAGTGGCCCCAAAGATACATCCAATGGTCAGAAGATGAAACCCATGGTGTGTTCCAGTCAACGCATGCATAGGCAACTCCAGAAGTCAAACGTGGCTTAGAGTTCTTGGGCCAGAATTTCACCAAAAAAACCTCCATATGGGCCATCACACCCCCTTTGGTTTGCTATTTTTTCTATTTTATTTTCTTTTCTCTTAATTCCTTTAATTTTTATTATTATTATTAATTCACAATAAACTAATTTTTCACAATAAATCCAGAAATCACAAAATTGTAAATATACTTTATTATTTATTAAATTCATTAACTATTATTTTTTGTAAATAAATACTAATAATTAACTTAGCCTAATTTAGGTTTTCCATTTAATCTTTTTTAATAATAAATAAAAATTATATAGAATTAGGTTTTGACATTTTTAATCATTTTCTTATTATCATCATTATTAATTATTATTATTTTTGTACATACAAATGTAAATTAATTAATTAGTTTAAATTAGGTTAACTTTAACATTTTTATTAATAATTGAAATAAACTTAGAACTAGGGTTTTCTTTTGATTTTTTAATTTATTTATTTTTATTAAATAAAAAAAAACACAAAAAACATCTTTCTTGTAAATAATTAATTAAATAATTAGGTTTAATTTTAATTAAAAGCAAAGGACAAAAAACTCATAATTTCTCAAAAGGGTCAAAAACCCTAGGACGTCTTGGTTAAATTTCTTTTCGCGCATGATTATTATTTATTGGATTATTATGTAACTGCTTCCAGAATGTAATAGTAATTAGGTTTATTGCTTTCTTTACTTTCCGCACTTTATCAAAACGGGTCTTTGTTTTTTGGCGATGTATAGACCCGCGCCTTGTAATAGCGTAGCTTTTACCTTTCCGTATTTTATTTTCTGCACTCCTAATTGTTAAATTGCATGAAAGAATGTATGATAATTAAAAACAACTCGTAGCTCACAATTGCATGATCAAAGATAAATGTTAACCCGAAAACAACACACAAAGCACATGGCACTTCTAGGGTACGCCTCACTCGTTGCCTCGAACGTGGTCGTCAAGTCGAAAACCTGAAAAGGCGGCTTGGGCAAAAATGGGTATCCCGGTGGACTGAAAACCCGAAAGGGCGATCCAGGCAAAAGTTAGGGATCGAAAGCGTACGACTATGTTCCGTCATCTCGTTACTTTCCTACCAGAAGAAGATTTATCAATCGGCAGTTATCAGCACCTCCACAGGTACCTTCTCCCACAGAAACTGGGGCAATAAGAATTGTCTAAGCAATCTGGTTGCTCTGTCCACCGAGGTACCAAGGTAAGTTCAGCTGAAGAACACGACCAAGATACCTTCACTCCCTGCAGAGTACGAATGCATCTCCCCGGCTTTATTCAAAGCTATTCCATTCAGGGCTTATAACTGGGTTATCCTCAACTAATTACCACGAAAAGATCGTCCTCGGCGAAGTTCTTCATATCCCCCAGCGGAGTTATCATCAACCTCAGCGAAGTATCTCTTCCCACAGAGTATTCTCCCTGCAGAGTAATCTCTCCAACAAGTTTATTCCCCAACGGAGTCATCTTCTCCTACCGGTATTCTTGTAATCATCCTCCCCAGCGGAAATGAAGAATTCTACTCTTCAACGTCAGCCCAGGATTCCACTTCCTGGCATGCGTCAAGAATTTACTTTCCTAGACGAAGATACATTCATAAACATCACATTACAACATGATACACGCATATACGCATCATATCATATAATCTCATTTATGCTGAGAATATCATCGCTTGATCCATACCATGCATTGCATATGAATGACCTTTACCTTTCAGGAAGGATACAGTTAAATGATCAGCTATGTCAAAGTAGACAAATTCAGTCAAAGTAGACAAATTCAGTCAAAGTAGACAAATTCAGTCAAAAGAAGACAAGTCCAGTCAAAATTAATTCCACTAGTCGTTATAGACACTCGTCATCATAGATACTCGTCGTTATAGACACTCGTCGTTATAGACACTCGTCGTTATAGACACTCGTCGTTATAGACACTCGTCGTTATAGACACTCGTCGTTATAGACACTCGTCGTCATAGACAATCGTCGTCATAGACACTCGTCGTCATAGACACTCGTTGTTATAGACACTCGTCGTTATAGACACTCATCGTTATAGACACTCGTCGTTATAGACACTCGTCGTTATAGACACTCGTCGTTATAGACACTCGTTGTTATAGACACTCGTCGTTATAGCACTCGTCGTTAAAGACCACCCGTCCATGAAGATAACCCGTCCTTGAAGAGACAACTCGTCAGAGAAGACAATACCCCTTGGTTCAGTTAAATCAATCCCTAAAGGTTTTCTGAGATAACCTGTCAGTAGAGACAACTCCCCAACCTTTCTGAATTCCAGATTCGATTCCTGTATCCAGCCAGGGCACGTCTGAAGAGTTTGAAGATTCGATTCATGTATCCAGCCAGGGCATATCTGTTGACGACTAATTCCAGATTCGATACCTGTATCTAGCCAGGGCACGTCTGAAGATTTTGAAGATCAACCCCTGTAACAGGCCAGGTAATTATTTTTCTTTCTCAGGTACGCAAGTTCTCGCTAAGGAATCTCTTACGCGATCGACACCTAGATGGCATCTATAAGCCCATCCGCATACCAAAAGTCCCTAGATGGCATCTATAAGCCCATCCACATACCAACAGTCCCTAGATGGCATCTATAAGCCCATCATCCTATCCGTCATCTCTCCAAATGGCATCTGTAAGCCCATTCCCGCCATTACGCTGCTGATACTCTACTATGTGAGTGCAAATTTCTGGGCACTTTAGTGTTCAATCATCTTCCACCTTCGGATCACGAAGGCACGCAAGCCAATCTACATCCTCAGGTCTAAGAAGATTGAACAGGGGCAACTGTTGCACCCCAAAATTTTCCCTCCCATATTCTTTAAGATTTGGCAAGATCAAGCTTCAAATGGATTAAGGATTGCACAGTTCAAACACCCTCCTAACACAGTCAAAATTAGGGTTTTGGTTCTTGCAAGGAAGCTGAGGTTTTCAAGGGTCCAATCAAGTCCCATATGCCTATATACATTGGCAAGCATCTACATGTCATATTTCAAGGCTCACAGCACCAAATTCCACAATCAAAAGCCCTAATTGCTTCACAGTCAACTGCAGGGGTAAAATGGTCATTTGACAGTAAAAAGTCAAAATTTTTGGTCAACATCTTATTTTGAAGCCACAATCATCATTTGATCAATTCTTGATCATGACTCCTCAAGCATGGCTCAAAAAGTCTCAAGATGCAAAAGTTTCTATTTTTGGACAGCTGAAAAGTCAACTGCAAATTGACCATGGCATAACATTTTCATGGTTCATCAGAAAAATCCCATCCAATTCTCATTTTGAAGGGGATTACATTTCCTATGACTCATCTTCACACTCCAAGTCCAAGAAATGCTCTCACAAAAAGTTATCAATTTCTACATTATAGGTCAATTTCAAAAGTCAACAAAAAGGCACTTTAAGTCAAAGACCATAACTTGAGATTGGTAAATCAAAATGACATGGGACCAAAGGCATTGGTTATAGGACTTTAAGACCTTTCCAAAATGTCCAAGAACATTTCATATCTTCAAAATTGAGCAAGATATGCATTGGAGAAGTTGGGAAATTTTTGTGAATTTGCAAAAGTCAACATTGCCTAAAACACTTCATTTTTGCTAATGGGCCTCAAATTCCTTCTTGAATCTTTACCCAAGGCTTATGCATGACCCATTAAGATTAATTTGATTTATTTTCTCATTTTTAATTAATTAATTGAATTTTTATTAATATTAATTCATTTGATTAATTTTAATTGTAGGAAAATTCAAAAGATATGATTTTTAAATCTTTTGTGATGCAAATAAGACTAGGGCAAGCTGGCAATTCGTGTGCACCTCAAAGACCTCAAAATCTCCATGATTGGCAAGGTTTTATCAAAGAAAAAGATTGAAAAAGATTTGATTGGCAATCACACATTCAAACCATAATGCCATGGATTGTTGGGCCAAGATCTACCCTAATTCTATTGTGCTATATGTACTGAAGCTTAACCTAAAACCCTACACGTGAAAAAGCTGCTGAAACCATAGAACCAAAATTCAAAAAAGTCAAGAAAAGTGTGAAACTGAAATCTCACTTGCAGCATAATTCAAAGCCTAAAAAAGATTCAAACGTATTGCTGACATTGCCAGGAACCTGTTGCCATCAAGAACAAGCCCTAACGCCATCAGAATCGTTCACAACAAGTCACTCGGTTTGCATTATTTTCCAAAATTGCATACCATTATTCATGCGTTTTTAACCATTTTTTTGGATTGATTTATGTTAATAGGGACCTCCTGAAGCGATTGGTATAATCCAATTTGGTTATAGCATTCTGAATCGAAAACCACCATGGAAGAACATTAGGGTTTCGAAGCTTGAATTTTGGGGCTTTGCATATGCTGAAAAATTGGACCATAAAACGTACATGGTTGAATTCGTCAAGGCCAGACGAATTCAACCCAACTATCGCGCTCAATTTATATTACATACAGGCCCAATCGCTATTTTTGGTTGCTTCATTTTGTGGCGGTTTAAAACCCCCGCTATCTTGTTCTTAATTTTACAGGAAACAAAGAAGACGAAGGGCGTGGCAACGTGTGACTGGATGGTTCAAACTTAGCGCGCATTTTTTTTTATATCATAATGTTTGTTTTTTTTATATAATATTTGTCATCCGTTTATTTAACAAACACGCACCATAGTTCAACTGGCAAGGGCACTGAGGTAAGGAGTACTGGGACCTGGGTTCGATTCCCAGGTCCCCCATATAATTCTTCATATTTTTCATAAAGCGTTCATGTGCAGCATTCATCAAGAGTCCCGTCATGTACCCTCATGCAGCAGCACGCCAAGTGGCCCCAAAGATACATCCAATGGTCAGAAGATGAAAACCATGGTGTGTTCTAGTCAACGCATGCATAGGCAACTCCAAAAGTCAAACGTGGCTTAGAGTTCTTGGGCCAGAATTTCACCAAAAAAACCTCTATATGGGCCATCACACCCCCTTTGGTTTGCTATTTTTTCTATTTTATTTTCTTTTCTCTTAATTCCTTTAATTTTTATTATTATTATTAATTCACAATAAACTAATTTTTCACAATAAATCCAGAAATCACAAAATTGTAAATATACTTTATTATTTATTAAATTCATTAACTATTATTTTTTGTAAATAAATACTAATAATTAACTTAGCCTAATTTAGGTTTTCCATTTAATCTTTTTTAATAATAAATAAAAATTATATAGAATTAGATTTTGATATTTTTAATCATTTTCTTATTATCATCATTATTAATTATTATTATTTTTGTACATACAAATGTAAATTAATTAATTAGTTTAAATTAGGTTAACTTTAACATTTTTATTAATAATTGAAATAAACTTAGAACTAGGGTTTTCTTTTGATTTTTTAATTTATTTATTTTTATTAAATAAAAAAAAACACAAAAAACATCTTTATTGTAAATAATTAATTAAATAATTAGGTTTAATTTTAATTAAAAGCAAAGGACAAAAAACTCATAATTTCTCAAAAGGGTCAAAAACCCTAGGACGTCTTGGTTAAATTTCTTTTCGCGCATGATTATTATTTATTGGATTATTATGTAACTGCTTCCAGAATGTAATAGTAATTAGGTTTATTGCTTTCTTTACTTTCCGCACTTTATCAAAACGGGTCTTTGTTTTTTGGCGATGTATAGACCCGCGCCTTGTAATAGCGTAGCTTTTACCTTTCCGTATTTTATTTTCTGCACTCCTAATTGTTAAATTGCATGAAAGAATGTATGATAATTAAAAACAACTCGTAGCTCACAATTGCATGATCAAAGATAAATGTTAACCCGAAAACAACACACAAAGCACATGCCACTTCTAGGGTACGCCTCACTCGTTGCCTCGAACGTGGTCGTCAAGTATAGGGTTTCTTAGAGGTCGCCCTCCTGTCTAAAGATCCAGTCGTCTCGAAACGGTTGACTCGGATAAAAAAGGATCTAAGACATTAGGGTTACTTCTAAGGTGTCCTACTAGTGCTTCGGTGACCACAATGTCCCTAATAATCGAATTGACCCGAACACCTCCAACAGTGGTGCTACCTACCTCTCAATGGTGGGATGGCACTATCTAAAGGACTCTTACGCAGCCTAATTCCTTAGGGTAGGTAGATGACTCATGGGTACTTGCTCTCTAAAAAACAAACAAAACAATCTTTTCACACTGACACTTTCAAAAGTTTTCAAAATAAATTTTTCATACACTCTTGAGGACAGATACAAGAGTCACTTAGAAATATTTCAAACGAAACTTTTTTTCAAACCCACTCACATTTGAAAAGTAAACATCTTTTGAAAACATAAGAGCAAGTACCTAAGAGCCCGTGGATAACCACGGATAGAAAGGGTGCTAACACCTTCCCTTTCTATAAATCTACCTCCCGAACCGAGAGACATTCTCAATAAGGAATTTTGCTGTACTTTTGTCCTTTCCATGTTGGAGAACATAAAAGACGGTGGTGACTCTTGCTTACCGCGACATATGCGATCCAGCATTTCAAAAACAGTCAGTTCTACTTCCACCGATCACAAAAGGAAATTAAGATAAAAAAGGATAGAAGAATGGGCCTGTATAGCAATCCAAAAAAGGGGGGTGTGTTGCTGAATTGGCTGGGCCCATTAGCTGTTCAGCCCATTCAATACGTGGAATCCAGCGTTGGCTACTTCTGATGGTGCACCATGGTCCCTCCTTGTTTGGGGCGTTGAATCTGAACTATCAACGATCAAGTGGTTGAATCCAGGAGGTGTATGAAAGACGCGTGGGGTTGTAGTGTACTGAATCAGCAATTAGAAGTTATGAAAAATAAATAATACGCTGGGACCTGGGATCGAACCCAGGTCCTCTCCACTCTTCAATATACGCTTCACCACTAGGCCAACCTGGTAATTCGTTATAATGTTGAAACAAGAAACAAAATAATGTAAATTAAAAGCAAGTTCCAAAGACGCGTGCTATTTCAAATAGGCGAATACATGGTTGCCACGTGATTGTCTCCTTCCCCAGGACTATCACTTTTGATACTAACCCTTTACCTACAGACAAACTCGTCACTATAGGCTATAGTGACGGTTTTTATGCGTGGCTATAAACCTGTAAAATCTTAAAATGAAATTCAAGCAATATAAATTCAATTCAAGTGCATGGATCAAATGTATTTCATCCCTTGAACATGAAGAGGCCCTTAATTTGGCCCAATTTTGCCTCTAGCTAGGGATCACAAATTTGGAGCTCACGAACCCTAACTATGGAAAGTAACCATTCCTGCATCAAAACTTAAATCCAAGCTATCAAAAATATTCCCAACATGATTGTGGACATGTATATGTAAGCAAATTGGATTAAAAATAGATAAAACTAAAAGAACAAGTTTGAGTTCAGAGGATGCAAACCGTGAGGTGTAGCTGACGATTCTGGTGGTTTGAAGACTTGGAAGTGATTGGAATAGCTTCAATGCACGCCCAGGAATAGATTACTGGCTTTAAATTGCCTTGAATCGTTCTCTAGATTGAAAACCGAATCACACTTTTTTGCAAGAAAACCACATTTTGTTTGATGCTTTTCACCACTACAATCCTTGTCTTATGCCTTGTACATGTTCATTATATATCCTAGAACTAATTAGGGTTATAAAATTGACTTGTATCTTTGCAATTATGGAAGATTTGATTTGATTTCCATGCCATATGTAAACTTTCTATATTGAGCTAAATCATCCTTTTCTTGTACCAATCATGCTTGATTCGATTTTGCCTTGATATTTCATCATATTTTGATTGCAAACCTGTCAAAAAATCATATCAAAACATATCTTTGATATTATTTACCAATTATTTAATTTAACTCAATTTTTAATTAATAAAAAATCACAATAAAATGTAAAATGAATCAATTAACATGTGGATGGATATCTGGGTCGTGGATCATGCTACAAGTGAGGTTCAATCATGAAATGCTAGGCCCATTTATTAAAAAATGCATTTTTAAGCATATTTGACTTTTGGCAATTTAGCAAAAAAGGTCAACTTTGACAAGGCATATCTCTTCCAATTTTGATCCTAGAGAGGTGTTCTTGGACTTTTTAGAAAGCTTAGGATGTACCATAAATAAACCTTTTGGTCTCATCTCAATTGAGTCTTCCATGTTTATGTAAGAAGCTTTAACCCAAAAGGTGTTTTTGTTGACTTTTCAAAAGGACCCATAATGTGGAAATTCATATCTTTTTATGATTTCATATTTTGAACTTGTCGGTTGAATATGAGTTCTATGGAATTGAACCCTCTTCAAATTGAGCCTTGGATGGAAAATTTCTGATAAAGCATGTGGAAGTTATGCTTGGTCAAAGTTTGGTTGACTTTTCCTAAGAAACCCTAATTTAGCAACTTTTGGGTTTTGATGAATTTGGGGAATTCCTTGAAGAATCATGATCAACCCTTGATAAAATGATGGATATCACTTAAAAATGTTGATGTTGACCAAAAATATTGAAGTTTGATTGTATGTGGGCCACAATTGACTTTTAACCTAATACAAACGATTCTCAAGCATCTGAGCAGTTTACTGAGCAAACTTCTTGTGCAGTGCTTGAAACTTAACATGGAGGGTCTTGAGAACATATTAGGACCATAGAGAGCATATGAGGTTTTTGGAGTTCACTTATCTTGATGAAAATGGAAACCCTAATTTGAGACACACTGCCTTAGGAGAGAGTTTGTCTGGTCAACTCTTGGGCAAACTTGAACAAATTGAGGATCTCTATGGGCATGTGCTGAGTAAAATAAGAGGTAAAATTTTGGGGTACAACAGCTGCCCCTGTTCAATCTTCTTAAACCTGAGGATGTAGATTGGCTCGTCTGCCTTTTGTGATCTGAAGGTGGAAGATGATTGAACACTAGAGTGCCCGGAAAGTTGCACTCGCATGAAGTGATACTTGATTTGTGATATCGGGAATAGGCTTATAGATGCCATTTGGAAGTTGCTATAGAATTTTCGGAGATGGGCTTAAAGATGCCATCCAATGTGTGACAGAGTACCGTCGGAGATGGGCTTAAAGATGTCATCTAGAGGATGTTAATTTCCTGAGACATTCCTTCGATGAGAGTTCCTTTTCCTATTGTTGATGAGGAATCTACTGAGGAATGTTGGTATCTGTCTTGGGAGAAATAGAATTTTAGGAGCTTCAGTTGTCCGTTACTCTACTGGGGGAATAACTCCTGCTTGAGGAAGCGGAAGTGAACTGCATATCTGGTCAAGGTACAAGCTGCACCGCGACTTACTGGGGAAATGTGAAACCAATCGTGTTTGATCGGGTCCCGGTCTTATAGTGTTGTGGACTGCTGTCTATAAACCTGGATGGTAAGGTTATGAGAAAGAACCTAGATAGTAGTTTTACTTCGAAATGAAAGCCTGGATAGTAGGGTTGTGAGAAGGAACCTGGATAGCAGGGTTACTTCGATATGAAAGCCTGGATAGTAGGGTTGTGAGAAGGAACCTGGGTAGTAGGGTTACTTTGATATGAAAGCCTGGATAGTAGGGCTGTGAGAAGGAACTTGGGTCGTAGGGTTACTTCGATATGAAAGCATGGATAGTAGGGCTATGAGAAGGAACCTGGATAGTAGGGTTACTTCGATATGAAAGCCTAGATAGTAGGGTTGTAATAAGGAACCTGGGTAGTAGGGTTACTTCGATATGAAAGCCTGGATAGTAGGGATGTGAGAAAGAACCTGGGTCGTAGGGTTACTTCGATATGAATGCCTGGATAGTAGGGCTGTGAGAAGGAACCTGGGTCGTAGGGTTACTTCGATATGAAAGCCTGGATAGTAGGGTTGTGAGAAGGAACCCGGGTAGTAGGGTTACTTCGATATGAAAGCCTGGATAGTAGGGTTGTGAGAAAGAACCTGGGTCGTAGGATTACTTCGATATGAAAGCCTGGATAGTAGGGCTGTGAGAAGGAACCTGGATAGTAGGGTTACTTCGATATGAAAGCTTGGATAGTAGGGCTATGAGAAGGAACATGGATAGTAAGGTTACTTCGATATGAAAGCCTGGATAGTAGGGTTGTGAGAAGGAACCTGGATGGTAGGATTATGAAGGAACCTGGATAGTAGGGTTACTTCGAGATGAAAGCCTGGATAGTAGGGCTGTGAGAAGGAACCTGGGTAGTAGGGTTACTTCGATATGAAAGTCTGGATAGTAGGGCTGTGAGAAGGAACCTGGATAGTAGGGTTATTTCGATATGAAAGCTTGGATAATAGGGCTGTGAGAAGGAACCTAGATGGTAGGGTTACTTCAAAGTGATAGTGTAGATTAGTTGACCCGTTTGGTTTCGGGAACTGAGTTTCTGTTAGTCGTCTGTAGATGTGACTTACATAACTGCTGAATTTGTTGAAGCTAATCCTCTTTTCCTAAAAAGATATCAAGGTTAGTTATATGCGATGCATGAAATGCAGGATGAGATGATGCTCTCAAAATAAATGAGATTATGCTGTATATGATATGTATGCGTATGTCATGATGTATGTTCATGAAATGCTATCGGGGTATGCTCGCGTCTGGGAAATTAAATCCCTGACAGTTGTTGGAGATTTGTAAATATTCTGTCAGGAGGAGATGCTGCTTGAGAATAAACTCTACGGGGAATGAACTTAGAAAATGTATTTTCGTAGCTGAAGTGCTGAACTCTGTCGGGGGTTGACCCTCTGTGCCCAGAGAAATAAACTCTGCTTGGGGGATGAAATTTACTGACTCGCCCGTGATTATGAACTTCAGTTGGGGTGGTTACATCCTGTTTCGGGAAATCTGACATCAAATGCCTTTGGATTCTTTGACTCTGGGGAGTGTATATACCAATAATTATGTTCCCAAGTTGGTTCTATCCCGGTACTTGCTGGGCAGAGTAACTGTAGGGTTTGGCACTTCTTGTTTTTGCCCCTGTTTCTGGAATTACGAGTAATTGTCTTTTGTTTTCAAATGCATATATCAAAAATAAGTTATTGGACGTTCTTGCAAAACAAAATAGATAACAAAAACAAACTTGAAGTGAAAATAATTTTGTATTGATTTTTTTGAAGTTGGCCTGTAATAGGCATTTTGTACAAAGAAGTTGACGCTCTAGTAAGAGAACGCCGCCGAAAGATAGAAATTATACAATTTGTGTAAAAGAAAGAAAAACAGCTACGTGAAACAACCCCATTGGGTTCCAACTCTGCTATTGCCTTTATATCTTCAAGCGTCTCATCACTTTGCTTCTTGGCCGAAAGTTGGTCAGATTGATCGGTGTTGTCCGAGCTTGATAGTCTATACCGAATTCTGGTTGCAAGATGATCCAATGAGACATAGTGGTACGCTTTATATCCCTAACTTTTTCCTGGACCGCCCTTCTGGGTTTTCAGTCTACCGGGGTACCCCTTTTTGCCCAAGCTGCCCTTTCGGGTTTTCGACTTGCCGGGTGTACAGATTTTTTCATTTTCATCCCTTACTTTTGCCCGAACCCTTTTGGTTCACCGGGAAGCCCTTATTTTTGCCTACGCCAGTCAACCTAGCGGGTCTTTTAGTTAGGCGTAGTATTTTTTTCACTATGTCTGCAATAACGGGGTGAGGAATGTCGTCACCATCCATGGTGGTTAGAATCATAGCTCCTCCCGAGAAAATGTTCTTAACCATAAATGGCCCTTCGTACGTGGGGGTCCATTTTCCCCTGGGATCACCTTGCGTCAGTATGATGCGTTTGATCACTAGATCCCCAACTTGATATTCTTGACGCCTGACTTTCTTATTAAAAGCCTTGATCATTCTCTTTTGATATGTATGACCATGGCAGATAGCAGTAAGTCTCTTTTCATCGATTAGATTTAACTGATCAAGTCGGGTTCGGATCCAGTCTTCTTCGTTCAAACCTGCATCCTTCATAATCCTGAGAGAAGGTATCTGGAATTCGATGGGTAGGACTGCCTCTATGCCATATACCAGAGAATAGGGGGTTTCCCCTGTCGACGTCCGTGCTGAGGTACGGTACCCATGAAAAGCAAATGGTAACATCTCATTCCAGTCTTTATATGTCACCTTCATCTTCTGTACAATCTTCTTGATATTCTTGTTAGCTGCTTCAACAGCGCCATTCATCTTCGGCTGGTAGGGAGAAGAATTATGATGTTGTATCTTGAACTGTTTACAGAGCTCGGTGATCATTGTGTTGTTGAGATTCATACCATTGTCAGTAATAATTCTCTCTGGCACACCATATCGACAGATCAGATTATGTCTGATGAACCACGCCACAACGTTCTTGGTTACTGTAGCAAAAGAGGTTGCCTCAACCCACTTCGTGAAGTAGTCAATGGCTACTAAGATGAAGCGATGTCCATTAGTAGCGGTGGGCTTGATTTCTCAGATCATATCGATGCCCCACATTGCAAAGGGCCACGGAGTTGTCAAGACGTTTAAGGGGACCGGAGGCACATGCACCTTATCAACATAGATTTGGCATTTATGACAAGTTCGAGAGTGCTGATAACAATCGGCTTCCATAGTGGACCAGTAGTATACTGCCCATAGGATCTTCTTAACCATGTATGTCCACTAGAATGGGTTCTGAAGGTGCCTTCATGTAGATCTATCATGATCCTCTCTGCTTCACTTTTTCTACACACCGTAGTAGTGTGGAGTCATGGTTGTGTTTATAGAGGATTCCATTACTGAGGAAGAACTTTGCAGCGAACCATCTCAGAAACTTATTATCGTTGACAGATGCCCCTTCGGGATACTATTGAGCCTCGAGATACCTTTTGACTTCCTGAAACCAGGGTTTGTCTACCACTTCTTCGGTATTGATTCACAGCAATGTGCTGGTTCATCCAACCTCTCAATGGTAATTTGGGGAGCTTCATTGTCCCACCTAACCTTAAACATAGAAGACATGGTAGCTAGCGCATCCGCTAACTGGTTCTCCTCTCATGGGAAATGTTCGAAGGTTACCTCCTCAAAGTGTGGGAGCGATGTCAGTACATACTCTTTGTAAGGTATAAGGTTCGGGTGCTTCGTATCCCACTCGCCTTTGATCTGACTTATCACCAAAGCGGAATCCCCGAATACACTCAAGAACTTGATCCTTAGGTTAATAGAAGCTCGAAGACCCATGATGCACACTTCATACTCCGCCATGTTGTTGGTACAGTTGAAACATAATCGGGCCGTGAACAGAGTATGACAACCCTCGGGAGATATGATTACAACGCCAATGCTGTTACCCAGTGCGTTTGAGGATCCATCAAAATACATAGACCATCGAGATCCTTCCTCAAGTCCTTCATCCGGTCTAGGTTCTTCATAGTCAGTCACCAACATAATATTCTCATCCGGGAACTCGAAATTCATGGACTGTTAATCATCCACGACCTGATGAGCCAAATAATCAGGAAATACACTCCCCTTTATTTCTTTTTAGGTTGTATATTGTATGTCGTGCTCAGTTAAGATCATTTGCCACCTGGCTATCCTTCCGGAGAGTGCAGGCTTCTCGAAAATGTACTTGATCGGATCCATCTTGGATATCAACAAGGTAGTGTGAGTCAGCATATACTGTCTCAGTCGGCGAGTAGCCCATGCCAAAGCGCAGCAAGTTTTCTCGAGCAATGCGTATCGTGTCTCACAGTCGGTAAACTTTTTGCTAAGGTAGTATATTGCGTGCTCTTTTCGACCAGACTCGTCATGCTGCTCCAGCACACACCCCATTGAATTGTCTAGCAATGTAAAGTATAATATCAAAGGTCTTCCTTCAATAGGAGGCATCAAAATTGGTGGTTCTTAAAGGTATTCCTTGATTCTTTTAAAAGTGGTATGGCATTCATCATTCCACTTTACCACTTGATCTTTCTTCAGAAGCTTGAAGATTGGCACACAAGTAGCAGTCAGATGTGAAATGAACCTGGCGATATAATTCAGGCGTCCCAAGAAACCTCTAACTTCCTTCTCTATACGGGGAACTGTCTTTTCTTGTATGGCCTTTACCTTTGCAAGGTCTACCTGAATGCCTTTGTCGCTGACAATGAAACCTAGAAGTTTACCAGACCTTACCCCGAAGGTGCACTTGTTCAGATTCAACCTTAACTTGTATGTCTTCAACCTATCGAACAACTTTTGGAGATGATCAAGGTGATCTTCCTCAGTCTGAGACCTGGCTATCATATCATCAACATAAACCTCTATCTCATGGTGAATCATATCGTGGAACAAAGCGACCATGACGTGCTGATAAGTTTCCCCAGCATTCTTCAACCCAACAGGCATCACCTTGTAGCAGAACGTGCCCCACTGTGTAACGAAGGTTGTCTTCTCCATGTCTTTAGGAACCATCTTGATCTGGTTGTATCCAGAGAAACCATCCATGGAGGAGAAGATTTTGTGTTGCACAATGTTGTCGACCAGAACATCAATATGAGGAAGTGGGAAGTCATCCTTGGGGCTTTCCCTGTTCAGATCTTTGTAATCCACACACATCTGTACCTTACCGTCCTTCTTAGGTACTGGAACGACGTTAGCAACCCACTGTGGGTATGAAGTGACAGCTAAGAATCCTGCATCGAACTGTTTCATGACCTCTGCCTTGATCTTCTCTGACATTTCAGGACGCATACAGCAGACCTTCTGCTTAACCGGAGGACAGTCTTCTTTAGTCGGCAGGCGATGTACCATAATATCAGTGTCCAAACCAGGAACATCTTCATAGGACCAGGCGAAAATCTCAACATAGTCGTGCAACATCTGTATCAACCTCTGTTTGACGCTAAGCTCCAGATTTGCACCTATTTTAACCTCTTTGATGTCTTCCTCAGTACCCAAATTCACTGTCTCAACCGGCTCTTCATGAGGCTGTATGGCCATTTCTTCCTGCTGTAGTAGTCGGGAAAGTTCTCCAGGCACCTCACAATCATCCTCACCTTCATCCTCGGCTTGGCTGATCGGATTTTTGAAGTCATAACTGGCAATAGCAGAGCTGTTATCAATGGGATCCAGAGTGGATATGGATCTGCATTATGATACGTGAGTGTGTGTAAGAGAATAGCTATTTTGATAAAGTGAAAACAGAAAATAAAAACAGAGAGCGCAAAATTTGTATGCAAGAAACATCCAATGCTTTATTAATGATATATGAAATGACAAATAACAACCCTCACAAACAAAGCCAGTGTGCCTCGGGCAAGGCACAAGGTTGTAAAGTTTTAAATTGTTTATTACAAATCTCAAAATAAGTAAGACAATTACTGCGGAATAAAAGAAACTGGTATAAAGTCCCTAGCCGTCCAATTACTCGGTCCACCGTTGGTAGTTGGGTAGATCCAATTGTCAATGTCTGAGTCTTCCTCGCTGTCTTCAAGGGCATTAATTCCCTGATTACTGATGTGTAGGGGAGGTCCTCCATCCCGAGCGCGTCGAACAGCCATTTGAGCCCCTGTAGTAAAGCCCAAACCAAATTTGTCAGTTTTGTGAGTGAAATCAGGGAGCTGACCCCAATTGGCACACCCACCTTCTTCAACCACGGCCCTGGTGTCCTTGAGGGAAGCCATCTTCAGAGGAGGTTTGTTGTTGGTAGTAGTTTCAGTTGATGCCAAGATCTGAGGGACCTCTTCAAAATTCTGACAAGGAGTTTCTATAAATTCCCCTTCCTTCTCTACGTAGCGAAAGGAATTGAGATGGCTCACCATATACTCCTCTTCACCCTGCACTGTGACAATCTTCCCTTTTACCGGATACTTCAACATTTGGTGTAGTGTGGAACAACTGCCCCAGCTTCGTGGATCCAAGGACGACCTAGAAAACAAGAATACGATGGCCTGATATCCATCACATAGAAGGTGAGCCCAAAAGTCTGAGAACCTACTTTGACGGGGATGTCCACCTCCCCGTGCACCATTCTCTTCGATCCGTCAAAAGCCCTTACCACAATATTACTAGGCTTTAGAGTCAAACCCTCAAAATCCAGTCGATCCAATGCCTTCTTAGGCAAGACATTCAGTGAAGACCCGGTATTTACCAACACATGAGCCATAGTGGTGCCCCTGCATTCAATCGAGACATGCAGAGCATCATTATGCTTACTCCCCTTCGGTGTCAAGTCCGCATTTGAGAAACCCAACCCATTATCAGCAGTCAGGCTGGCCACACAATCTTTGAACTGACCAGTTGAAGTCTCTTGCGGCACATGCGCAGTTTTGAGGAATGCAATCAAAGCCTTCGCATGGGCCTCGGAGCACAACAGCAGAGACAACATGGATATCTTCGATGGGGTCTGCCCCAGCTGCTCGACCACATTGTAGTCGCTCTTTTTAATTATTTTCAGTATTTCCTCTATCTCTTGCTTAGAGGCTTCCACAACAATTTTCCTAGGCGCCTCCGTTTGGGAAGGCTCACCTATAATTTCTTCGCCGCGGGTATCAGACGATTCGCCAACAGGGGTAATAACTAGAGTAAGAACAGGAGCAGTAGTTGATGTACTAGCAGGAACAACAGATGGAATGACAATAGGCTTGTTGACAGTCTTAGGGAAAATCTCGGGAGAGAAGACCCTTCCACTTCGGGTGATTTTGTTGGTTCCGACAATGTTACCAATATCAATATCAGCCTCTTCTTCTTTCAAATCTTGTTTTATGCCATGGTAGTGCACATCGATAACATAATGCCTGGGGACAGCTTTGTCTGAGACATACGGGACAAGACCAGGAATAGTGATTATTAACGGAGCAATTCTTGGAGTAGATGTAATCCTAACAGGTCTTCTCGAGGAGACCTTGGAAGGATTGGAGGAAATGGTTATAATGGCAATGTCTTCAGATGGGACAACGGGAACCAAATTTTTCTCGGACAAAATTTCTTTACTGTCCATCAGGCGTTGAACACCTGACTTCAACAAACGACAACCAGAAGGTAGAAATGAACACATGTGGCAACCTTCACCATAACCCGGAAATAAACTGGCCAACAACAAATTTTTCTTCACAGTCATGAGAGGAGTAGAAACTTCATCAACCAAGGTCACAAACAAGTCGGTATCAATAGCATTAACTCCACGACCGTGTTTGGGCATGGGAGCAGTTATGACATTTGGCTTCTTTGGAGCATCAAACTCTATTTCCTTGCTTCAATCATATCTTATACCTTATTCCTTAGAGCCCAGCAGTCATTGGTATCGTGGCCAGGACTCTCAGAATGATAGGTACATCGAGAATTCGGGTTATATCGGGGAGATGTAGTATTTGGATTCTTGGGAGCCTCTTTCAAGGTTGCCAAGTTGGATCTCAGCAGATGAGGTAGAACTTCAGCCAACGTCATGTTGATTCGGATAAACTGCCATTGTAGTATTTCCACCCTTTGTTGATTGTTGCATTATGGAGCAACTGCAGGCCTAGGTATCATTACGGTGCTTACTGTCTGACAATGTTCAGCCCTATTTTGGCCCCTCCGGCTATAGATGGCACTGACTTCCTTCTTACCAACAAAAGGCTTCTTTACCGAACTCGAAGAAGCATCCTTCTGTATCTTGCCACTCCGAATCCCAGCTTTTACTCTTTCTCTAGTTAGAATTAACTCGGTGAAACCAGCCGACGAGCTGCCAATCAAATGATTGAAAAATGGACCAGATAGCATCCCCAGAAACATATCAACCAACTCCCTATTAGACAATGGGGGTTGAACTCTTCCTGCCAAGTCTCTCCATTTATTTGAATAGTCTTTAAAGCCTTCACTTTCACCCATGGACATACTCTGGAGTTGAGTACGAGTAGGAGCAAGGTCGGCGTTATATTGATACTGCTTATAGAATGCAGCAGCCAGATATTCCCAATTTCGGACATTGGCTCTCTCCAGTTGGTAGAACCATTCAAGCTGACTCCCTAATAGACTGTCTTGAAAGAAGTGAACCCACAAATTTCTATCAGTGGTGTGGGGATGGATTTTTATGACATAAGAACGGAGATGGAATTTTGGGCAGGACACCCCATCATACTTAGCAAAAACTGAAGCTTTGAACTTCTGCGAGATGACCACTCCCGACACCAATCCCAATTCTTCGAAATCCAATCCAGGTATCCTTTGAACTTCCATGGCACTTAAACGATCCTCCAACTGCTTGTATCTATCCTCAGCAGAAGGATATTGCTCATCATTATTGTCGGTATCATTTCCAAAAGCTGCAGGACTGGGGTCCTTCTCCCCTGTCTCTTCTTCTTGATTCTCCCCCTCCTTAGATGAAGAGGTCAGATTGACTTATCGCTTCAAACACTCTCCAAACCTTCTGCCCGTATTCAGAATACCGACAACCTTCTTTTTCTTCTTCTCTTTCAGGATGAGGGCTTTCAGATCCTCCTGCCCTTTTTCCAGACTTATGAACATTTGTTGGAACTGGATGTTCTGTTCCTGAAGGTCCTTGATGCTTAGCTTGGAAGACACTTCTGCTGAAATAAACATCAAAGAAGATGAGAAACCTGTAATGGTACCTGTACATGCAATGTTATGAATGGGATGCGCATGCAATGATTTCAAAGACTTTGGGAAATTTAAAATTGCAAACCAAAATAAACAAAGATTTTATTAGCTGAATTCAAAGTTCGAATGCCTTTTAGGCATTACAATTAAAACAAATCTAAAATTATAAAAGAAATCAAAATTCCCATGGATGCTTCCTCTTTGTGCCGAGGTAATCATTGAGTCCTTTTTCCTCATGGAGCTGCTTTGTGAGCTCTAAAACCTTCTTCTCCTGAGCATGGAACTGATCCCTGTAAGTATCCCGCTCCTTCATCAACTGAATCCAAGACCTCTATAATTCCACAAGATCAATGGGCATATAAGGATAGAGAATCGTATAAGGAACACCCCCCTTCAGTTGTGGGTTCCACAATCACTGGTAAAATGGCCACATATGGCATCATAAGCTTCTGGGCGCGAGCTCGTACCCATTGGAGGTAAGGTTCCATAGGAATGGAAGTCTTTGACCCCAAAGCCTTGGAGCCAGATCTGTTTACCATGCCCCAAGCTCGTATGAACCTCCGACGATACTCGTGAACATCATCCTCATAGTTGAATACAATGCCCTCAATAAGTAACTCGTGGGTACCATCTCTTCGAGCGTAACCAAATTTTCGCAGAGCTAAACAAGGATTGTAGGTTATACCCCCTCTGATACCAAGTAATGGGACATTAGGGTACTCCCCGCAGCGGTCAATAATAGCAGTGTTTTCCATAGCTCAGGAACACCAGAGAATATCCATGTGAGCGAGTGACATTATCCTTTGTGACCAACCCAAACCTTCTTCATTCTTCAGTACAGACTTAGGGAGGTGAGAAATAAACCACCTCGACAGCAATGGCATACAGCACATAAGAACCCCTCTTCTCTTCATGGTACGAGTATGGAGAGTGTGCAAAATATCTCCGAGCAAGGTTGGCACAGGGTTGCGGGAGAGGAAGATCTTGATAGCATTCACATCTATGAATGAGTCCAGATTAGGGAATAGGACTAACCCATAGATTAGAAGAGCCAAAATCTCCTCAAAAGCCTGAAAATCCATATCATCCCAAAATAGTTGGGCTTTGTCTATCAGAAACTTAGCTAGAAAACCTTTGACTCCGCTTCTTATTTCCCAATTGGATACCATGTCGGCCCGTTTCAGATGCAAAGCTGAGGCAATGACTTTTGGCTTAGGAACTTCTTCTAGACCTGTGAAGTGCAACTGTTCAAGAATGGGTATATCCAACAGCTGAAAGAATTCTTCCAAGGTAGGCACCAATTGATAGTCTGGAAAGGTGAAGCAGTGGTGCTTGGGATCAAAGAACTGAAAAAGTACCCTCATCATCTTTTCATCAAAGTTTGAAGTAACCAGGTTGAGAAGTTGACCATGTCTCTTGGTGAACACAGAAGTTTCAGAAAGCCTTGATACTAGCTTTTTGAGTTGGGAAGGTATCTTCACAAAGCTGATTCGGATAATGTTTCTACAAACGGAAGCCATAATCTGCAAAACTGAACAAAGATAAATTCCCTTGGTCTTTGAAATGGTTAGTGCAATAAGAATGGATGCTATGTTATGGTGCATGATGTCATGATAAACCACAGGTATAGAAAACACAATCAAATCACACAAAGTCCTTAGGTTTAAGCTTGCATGAAGTTAAAGGTCATACCCTCTTGAAGTTTAGTTGGTTTCAAACCTGTCTTAAAAAGTAACCGGGTTCTAAGGGATCTCAATATCACTGACTATCCTTTATTGGGCATTGTCTCAGCTCAAGTAATTTTTTCTTGCGGCCGAAATATCCCAAAAGTCTGATCTCAATAAGTGTAGCATCGAGTATCAACCAATCCTCAGCTCTACACCGAGGCCGGCTATCTCACTACTTTCTAATGGCCAAGTTTGTTCAACTAAGGTCCATTAGTGCTTCACGACACCACACGACGGCCCCATATTCCCCTTGTTTTCCCACGAAGGATACTGGTACCAACCAAAGTGCCACACCAACACAACCATCGCTTAAACCATATCGGTCTATGTCGTACAGTCTCCATGATCTATTAATGTTTACCTAATAAGTGCCCCCAGATCCGGGTGTAAGATCTACAGTAACCCAAGCAAACCCCTTTAAGAATAAAGAAAACAAACAAGAAAGCAATTTTTAACATGACCTAGATCCTAAGGTATACCCCACTTTATTCTTCCCCGGCAGAGTCGCCAGTTCTGTGATACGGTGGTAGAACCGACTGTTTTTACTGGTTTGTGTTTTGTATTTTTTTGTTTGCAAAATATGGTGGTAAGCAAGAGTCGCCACCGAATTTTATTTTATCCAATCATGGAAAAGGAAAAAGAACAGAAAAAACCTTTTTTCGAGATATTCTGAGTACGGGGGGTAGATTATAGAAAGGGAAGGTGTTAGCACCCTTTCTATCCATGGTTTTCCATGGGCTCTTAGGTGCTTGCTCATCTTTTTAAAATTTCTTGTGTGTGTGCTTGTTTTGAAAAAGTTTTACTTCGTGATAACCCTTGTATCAGTCCTCAAGGATGTGACGAAGTTTATTTAAAAAATTGTTTTGAAAGGTGTTTGTGTGAAAAGTTTTGTTGAGCAAGTACTTAAGATTCTACCTACTCAAAAAAATATTGTTCGTTCTCGTTTCCTTTAGACAGCACTATCCTACTATTAAGGAGTAGGTAGCCCCATCGTTGGAGTTTGTAAGGGACATTCAAAAGGGACAAGTACAGTCGCCTAAGAAATGGGTTGGAAACTTTATTAGTAACCCTAGAGTCTTAAGATCTTTCCTAGGCAATATTTTCGAGGCAACATTCGAATGGGACATTTGATCTTTTAGACAGGAGGGAAATCACTAAAATCTCCTATGCTTAAATGACTATTTTTTCGAAGGCAACCGAAGTGAGGCAAACCCTATGGGTGGATATGTGCATGTGAATTTTTTTAGTTAATTAGTCCTTGCACATTAGGTTATCTACCGTTTTAATTTTCAGATATTCTTTCCATTCAAGTGCATGGATTAAATGTATCTCATCCCCTGAACATGAAGAGGCCCTTAATTTGGCCCAATTTTTCCTCTAGATAGGGTTCCCCAATTTGGATCTCACGAACCATAACTATGGAAAGTAACCATTCCTACATCAAAACTTAAATCCAAGCTATCAAAAAGATTCCCAACATGATCGTCGACATGTATATGTAAGCAAATTGGATTAAAAATACATAAAACTAAAAGAACAAGTTTGAGTTCAGAGGATGCAAACCGTGAGGTGTAGCTGATGATTCTGGTGGTTTGAAGACTTTGAAGTGATTGGAATAGCTTCAATGCACGCCCAGGAATAGATTGCTGGCTTTAAATTTCCTTGAATCGTTCTCTAGATTGAAAACCGAATCACACTTTTTTGCAAGAAAACCACATTTTGTTTGATGCTTTTCACCACTACAATCCTTGTATTATGCCTTGTACATGTTAATTATATATCCTAGAACGAATTAGGGTTATAAAACTGGCTTGTATCTTTGCAATTATGGAAGATTTGATTTGATTTCCATGCCATATGTAAACTTGCTATATTGAGCCAAATCATCCCTTTCTTGTACCAATCATGCTTGATTCGATTTGGCCTTGATATTTTAGCATATTTTGATTGTAAACCTGTCAAAAAATCATATCAAAACAGATCTTTGATATTATTTACCAATTATTTGATTTAATTAAATTTTTAATTAATAAAAAATCACAATAAAATGGAAAATGAAGCAAATAACATGTGGATGGATATTTGGGTCGTGGATCATGCTACAAGTGAGGTGCAATCATGAAATGCTAGGCCCATTTAGTAAAAAAATGCATTTTTGAGCATATTTGACTTTTGGCAATTTTGCAAGAAAGGTCAACTTTGACAAGGCATATCTCTTCCAATTTTAACCCTAGAGAGGTGTTCTTGAACTTTTTAGAAATATTATGATGTCCCCTAAGAAACCCTTTTGGTCTCATCTCAATTGAATCTTCCATTTTTATGTAAGAAGCTTTGACCCAAAAGGTGTTTTTGTTGACTTTTCAAAAGGACCCATAATGTGGAAATTCACATCTTTTTATGAGTGCATATTTTGAAATTGTGGGATGAATATGAGTTGTAGGGAATTGCATCATCTTCAAAATGATCCTTTTATGGAAAATTTCTGATAAAGCATGTGGAAGTTATGCTTGGTCAAAGTTTGGTTGACTTTTCCTTAGAAATCCTAATTTAGCAACTTTTGGGTTTTGATGAATTTGAGGCATTCCTTGAAGAATCATGATCAACCCTTGATAAAATGATGGAGATCACTTCTAAATGTTGATGTTGACCAAAATTATTGAAGTTTGACTATATGTGGGCCACAGTTGACTTTTGACCTAATACACTCGATTTTGAAGCATCTGAGCAGTTGACTCAACAAACTTCTTGTGCATTGCTTGAAACTTGACATGGAGGGTCTTGAGAACATATTATGACCATGGAGAGCATATGAGGTTTTTGGAGTTCACTTATCTTAATGAAAATGGAAACCCTAATTTGAGACACCCTACCTTAGGAGAGAGTTTGTCTGGTCAACTCTTGGGTAAACTTGAGCAAATTGAGGATCTCTATGGGCATGTGTTCAGTAAAATAAGAGGGAAAGTTTTGGGGTTCAACACCTTCCATTCTAGATAAGTGATCAGCTACTACATTTTCAGTGCCTTTTTTGTCTTTGATTTCCAAATCAAACTCTTATAGGAGTAAGATCCACCTGAGTAACCTTGGTTTGGCATCCTTTTTACTTAATAGGTATCTAATTGCAGCATGATTGTTATATATAATCATCTTTTCTCCTAATAGGTAAGAACATAATTTATCTAGGGCGAAGACGACAGCTAAAAGTTCCTTTTTGGTGATGGCGTAGTTCATTTGTGCAGGATCTAAGGTTCTGTAGGCGTAATAAATCGCATGAAGCTTTTTATCCTTTCGTTGTCCTAAAACTGCCCCTATGGCATAGTCACTAGCGTCACACATGATTTCGAACGGTAATCTCCAATCAGATGGTTGCATAATAGGTGCAATAATAAGAGTTTTTTTTTTAAATGTTTGAATGCTTTTAAGCATTTGTCGTTGAAATTTAATTCAACGTCTTCCATTAACAGGCAGTTAGCAGTTTGGAAATTTTAGAGAAATGTTTAATGAATCGTCGTTAGAAACCAGAGTGTCCTAAGAAAATTTGTATTTCTCTTACGATTTTAGGAGGTTGAAGGTTTTCTATAACTTCTATTTTCTCTTTGTCAACTTCAATCCCCTTGTCGGACACTATGTGTTCAAGTACGATTCCTTGTCGGACCATGAAATGACATTTTTTTCAATTTAGTACGAGATTTACTTTTATGCATCATTCAAGTACCATTTCTATGTTCGATAAGCATCCTTCAAAGTTTTGCCCACAGATAGAGAAATCGTCCATAAATACTTCCATGATGTCATCTATAAAATAAGCAAAAATTGACATCATGCACCTTTGGAATGTTGCGGGAGCATTGCATAGTCCAAACGACATTTGTCTATAGGCAAATGTACCATAAGGACAAGTGAATGTAGTCTTTTCTTGGTCTTCGGGGTGTATATGTATTTGGAAAAATCCCCAATAACCATCTAGATAGCAAAAATGGGAGTTCTTAGCAAGTCGTTCTAGCATTTGATCAATGAAAGCTAAAGTAAAATGATCTTTTCGAGTGGATTTGTTTAATTTCCTATAGTCAATGCACATTCTCCATCAAGTTTAAGTATGTTGTGCTATGGATTCTCCTTTTGCATTACTGACAACCATAACACCTCCCTTATTTTGTATAACATGTACCGGGCTAACCCATTTACTGTCGGATATCGGATATATGATTCCTACTTATTGTACCCCAAAATTTGCCCTCTCTTTTCTCAAGACATTTTATCACAAGGATTTTCAAAAGCCCAAAGTTTGCACAAGTACAAAGCAGACAAAAAGGGGAAAACAGATAAAAAAGGATTTTTTTTGACAAAGTTGAAGAAAAGAAAGCTTGCTTCGTTTCATACATCCTTAGATTGGGAAAGGATTACCTTCTCACAAAGCTTCGATTGGAGTATGGGTTTCCTTCGAAAGCAACATACGTCGAATCCAACTCTGGGCCCCTTCGTGCATCCTTTTGTCCACAAACTTCATTCAAGTAGTGACCTTCTATATGCATCTTTCGATTCACCATCATCAACCTCCTAAATGCATACTTTGATTCACAAGCATTATTAGTTGTCATACCCCAATTTTTGACCTAAGATCCCATTTGTATTTTTTCATTTTTATACAAAATTCAAGGTCATTAAATACAGTTGGTTTTAACCTCTCACCTTCGAGCATTGATTATGCAGAAATTGTCAAGTGTTTTGAACATTCTTAGCCTATCACTAACGTCTAATCAAGCACGAAATGGGTGTTTTTGTTTCTTTGATTTCATGTGCTGACAGGTCTCCTTCGATTCAGCCTTTCGATTGGACAAGTTTGCTGCCTGCAAGCCTGCTTCGACTGGACAAGTTAACTGCTTGTAAACATACTTCGATTGGGCAACATTGTTTCCTTCGAACACTGACTTTCGATTGGGCAATATGTTTGTTTCGATCCACATGCTTCGATTGGGCAACATTGCTTCCTTCGAACACGGGCTTTCGATTGGGCAATACATTTGTTTCGATCCAACATTCGTTTGGGCAACACAGTCTCCCTTCAGTCACAAGCTTCGATTTGGAAATACAATCTCCCTTCAGTCACAAGCTTCGATTTGGCCATGTAGTTTCCTTCGAAGTGACCTCCTTTGATCCACAAGCTGGACATGTGATTTCCTTCAAGGTGGCCTCCTTCGATTCACAAGTTGGACCACTAAACCCTTCGAAGCAACGTACTTAGAGCACACATTGTTTGGAAACGAACATTTTTGTGTAATCATGAAGCTGGTCGAAGTGATCAAAACGAAAGGGGGAAGCATCCAAGGAGTTTGTTGACTAAAGTCCCATATACTGCCAAACTCAAGCCAGCTGTGCTGCTATGCAGCAGTCCTGCACCAACCTGCCACTAAGCTCCAAAATACTGATAAGCCTGCATTGTCTCAGTCCTGTACTTGCACAAAAAAGGAGTGCACAAGAGCTGCACTGAAGAAAACAAGGGGGCAATATACCCAAATAATTCAAATATTATTTGATTTCTCCCCAACACCATATCAAAGCTCGCCTATAAATAAAGAGGCTCCAACACATATTTTTAAAGAGGATCTTTGGACCAAGAGGACGAATCCTCCAAATTTTCTCAAACTCAATAAAATTCTCAAAGTTCATCAACACTTGAGAAATCACAAAAAAACCAGAATCACATTCACCTCTTTCGATTCTGAAGAACAACAACACTTCAGTCTCCTTCGAATCAAAGAAGCATCACACTTGCTTTTTCTTTTCCTTCAAATCCAGCGCTCCAAGCACAGCCTGTGACCCCTCTTTCGAATCCAGCATCCAGGGCCACCACTCAAGGCCCACATCCATTCAGGGCCTGAAGCAAGGTAAGTTATTCTTACCTTTGAACTTTTCGTTTCATGGCATGTAAATAATCTTTTCGTTTGTTTCAAACATGTACATACCACTGTTCCTTTGATTCCACCATTTTAACATATTTTTTAGAACTGAGCTCTTTCGTTTTTGCTTTCTGTTTACCTGAACTAGCTTTAATTATTAAACTGTTTGAAAGATAAATACTAGCATGGCCTCAGGCCATGTTGTCATTTAATGCTTGAACTGAAAGAAACAGGAAACGGGAAATAGGAAGCGAAGCTTCTGGCTTCTACCCCCTTTCTCCAGGTCGAACGAAAGAGACAACCAGGAGGCAAACCATGTCCAATCGAAAGACATTCCTTCACTACTTTCAACCCCCAGTCGAAGAAGGCAACAAGGCAGAATCAAAAGACTTCACCATACACTGACTGCCAGGCCAATCGAAGGACAGAACCTCACTGGTGCGAACTCCCAGTCGAAGGATACAACTTGCTGCTGCCTTTGCCCAATCGAAGGACAGGACCTCGCCCCTGCCAAGGCCCAATCGAAAGACATGACCTCACTGGTGCTAGCCCCAATCGAAGGAGGCCAACAGAATGCCAGTCGAAGAGTACTACTGCCTGGGTCGAAAGACACTTACTTTTCTTAATTTTATCTTATTTTTTTCCTTCATATTTTTTTATGCCTTTTGATATGTTTGTAATAGCGTAGGTTTTTATCTTTATGCATTTTTATTTACTTTGTACAAATGCTAGTAATTAGGCAAGATAAAATCAACAACCAAACAAACCAAGAAATCCAAAAAAAACATTCTTTAATCATTACTTGAATATACTTTAAAACATGCAAAAACACTCAACAAATCAAAACTCCCCCAAGGGCATGTTATCCCCGTTCTACCGCGATACCGGCCGTGCCTATTGCTAGAATGCGTGCGTTAATGTCGCCCACTAAAAAACACAAACAAATCAACTTTTTTCTAGAGGAACTACAATGTTTTGATTCCTTCATTGGATACGTAGGCAAAGGGTCGCGAAACCCTCACGAACGCAATAATAAAAACTCATTTTTTCCCTTAAGCAAACATAGTTGTAGTTAAATACACCCTTGTACATAACAAACAATTTTAACCAAAAAACAGATATTTCAAAAGGTTCCTGCGGAGTACCGCAGATGCATTGGGTGCTAATACCTTCCCATTGCATAACCAACCCTCGAACTCTTGATCTCTTACAAAAACGCATTGTATTTTCATTATTTTACATTGCATGTTTTAGGGTTTTATTTCGCTATTTTCCCTTTCCCCTTGGAAATAATAAAGCACGGTGGCGACTCTTGCTTTTGTGAGTCAAGTTAACTAATAGCTTGATCTCTGATTTTCACCGCTACAGAATTGGCGACTCTGCTGGGGAAAGATTGACCTCTTGCTGGTCCATCCCTAAGTGGGTTAAGCCTAGTTTGTCTTATCTGTTTTATTGCTATTTGATTGTTTGATTATATGTATATATTGTGATTATTTGGGTGTTGATAATACTTACAAAGGACAAGTCTTATACCCGGACTAAGTTACACTTAGGAATAGGACGGGCTGTATAGTCATGTTAACTTTGAGGGAGTAATCCCGAAGAAAGAGGCATGAAATCCCCCACTCAGTGGAATCCCCTTTGAATGTAATATTTGTTTACCGAGTAATCGGGAAGACATTATTGCTTTCAACCTGGGAGCCAGAGAAGCTGAAAACCGTAGAACCTTTAACCCATCTTGGCCTTTTAGGTGTAGTGCGGAGACTATAACGGAGTAATCCAGAAGTAGTTGTCACGCGATGCTGCACTCAGACGAGTTTCTCTTGAGAATATTACTATTTATCGAGTAATCGAGACATTGGTAATATCCGAAGGAGAAATGTAGACTCTAGGAACTTTTAGAACCTTGTTCTACAGGTGTGATTAAACCTTTAGTACATACCTTGGGGATGGTCTTTACCTTTGACTCCATGCTCGTGACGTCAAACCTTTCAACTTTATTTGTGACCTTGCTTGTGGTTGTTGCATAGCCATGCCTTCATGCATCCATAAAACCCTTTTTTCACTTGATTTTCAAGGAATTTGGAGGTATTTCTTTGTAAACATCATAAGTTTCGTCAAGCTCAATGGATCTTGGGTGTTGATAGGGTGAAAACCCTAATCCACCAAAATGGATGATTGATCTTGATGATAACTTGATCAACACTTTGATCCAATTTAAAATTCATCTTCTATCTTCATACTTTGATGTTTACAACTTAATATCTTGAGCTCCTTGAAAGTCAAATAAAAATTCTCTTTTGCATATCATGCATCATTCTACATTTTTGGTTTCACTTTCAAAGGTCTTTTTCCAAGTCTTATTTTTCCTTTGGTATCACCAGTACAACACTCGCACTAAGGGAACAAAGGAGAATATCAAGCAAGAGGTTTCTGAACTCCGCGGAGAGATGACTAATTTGAAAGCTAGTGTGGAGCCCTTAACTGGTTTGGTCTGAATTTTGGTTGCCGCCCAAGTCAACCCCTTTGCTAAAGCATAAGTGAATCTCTGTTGATTTTGGCCTTGAAGTTAAGGAGAGGTTTCCTTCAACAAAAATCCAGATGGAAAGCCTTCCCGGATTATTAACTTATTCATGCTTTTGCAATTTTTCTTGTTTATCAAAACATTGTTTGCATGTAAGAACTTGTTTGCATCTGAATGATTATCTTAATACAATGAGTATATTTGTCTTGAAGAAATTCATTTGTTTCACTCATATTTGTTTTCAAATTTTAAATTTCTTTTTGCATTATGATACCAACTTGTTTCCCATTCTCTTGCCTAGGCAGAGATTGAAGGGAGGATGATGATCTAAAGAACACAAAATCTCGGGTTGCATGCTTTTGGATAAAATCTTGCTGACGATGTACAGGCATTGTTTCAAATCCCTAAACACCGGAGATATAAGGAAGATAATCCCTTGCTAACCCCTTTTGAGCCTTGAAGTAGGAGTTTCTTTTCTATACGAAAAAACCCTCAAAATTTAACCTGGGGCGGGGTAGTTTTCAGTTAATCTGATTGAGTGTTCAAAATTCATAAGAAAGATATTTCTGAAGATAAACTACGAGGGCTATCCTTCATGTATAATAAAGCCAGAAGATATGGGACCACAATGTTACCCCTCATTCATCAAGAAACGAGGCAGTCATAATCTTCTCAACAAGTAAAGACAAGCTAATGTCACACATTTTGTTCAAAAGTCAAAAATCAAGAAAAGAGAAAGCCCGCTAAGTCAAAAAACTTGAAAACAAGTGACTTAGGAAAAATTAGGGCATCCCGCTGGACTATCAATTCAAAAGAATTAGTTCAGGAAAAAGTTAGGGAAGATAAAAATTGCAAAGAAAGGACTACAAATAAAAGTCCTCAGCAAAGAACAAATTGGTGACTACAAACACGAAGACATAAGGGTGGTCTCTACTCTGAAAGCCTCGTCGTTTCCTTAACCGTCACAAAATCCTTTTGAGAGATGAACACTCATGTTGAATTAACTGAACATAGGGTTGGAGAACATCACGAAGAATGGGTAGGCACCTATAAATTTTGAGCCTTAAAAATCTTTTTTCTAAAAAACCCATGAACCAGGTCACGTTACAACCTTCAAAAGTCCTAATTGAAGCGAGGTTATTTTGAAAGCATACTTCAATGAGATAGTGTTCCTGACTCCCATGAATGTTTGTTAAATAGTTATGTTGGTATCATATGCTTTTGCTATACAAAAATTAATGGTGCTCTAACTCGCCAAATTTGTGCGATATCTTTTCAAAATCTTCAAGACTTACATAACTGTTGCATTAGAATTTTCATTCTCATAATAAACTTTTTCTAACTACAAAACATTTGTTTGATATCAAGGAAGCTCACATATAAGCACTAGTGATGAGTTTATTCTTTTAAGGCCTGGAACTATGTTGAGTAATTGGAGAATCATTTCAAGAAAAAAATCATATCAGGGGGCATGTCACCTGAAGACCGTAAGCACGAACATGTTGCTTCTCCCAGTTAATGTTTTCCCAACTTGTTTACTCTTTTGGGGCAAAATTTGAAGACTTTGTTGTGCCAACTACAGTCAATCCGGGGCAATCACGTCGAGATTTGATGAATCTCTCCAAGAGTTTGAAGACACCAGAGCATTGTGAATGCCAGGTCTTTTGTAAAATCCTCTTGAGACGATTTCTCCTCATCAACCATATAGCTTGGGGCATTTTAGAAGTGAAGTTATTTGCAAGAATTGTCGTGCAACACGCAGCTTATCAACAGTAAACTTGGGGCATCCAAAATTAGTCCCAGGTGCAATCCAGATTTATGTGATATGTATTGCACACATTATCATAGGGTGGTGTTCCCAGTATCTCCAGCTAAGCATGACTTTTTCCAGATGAAACATTGTTTGTGTTGTTATCCTTTCAATGGATTGTTTGCGATAGAAGACTGGACTTTGGGTTTTCTACCTGAAAATATCTTCCCCTCCATAGATATTTAAGCCTTGTAAAAGGACTTTGCTCCAATGATGGCTTTTGTTTTTATCTCCAGTAATGTTACCATCTTGTTGAGATTAGCTGAGTGTTGGGTTATACTGGGACGTCTTATCATCTTCTGTCTATCTCCTCTATCTGTTTTGTCAGCATATACATGACATTCATTTATTCATTCACACTTGCATCATGCACCCACATTTGTATTTGTTGATGTCTTTGAGTTCGTATACCTTGGTTATGTCTATTCAAAGAGCGTATTTGATCTTTCCAAATAGAATGTCAACTTTAGCAGAAAGTGCGCCTCCTTTCTAATTCCCCACTGAGTTAACTCTCGTGGAAGAATCTTGCTTTAGATTTCCTTTTCTATCTCTGGATAGGATAAATCCCCATTTGAGTTGTTTCCTCATTGGGTGGAGTCTTGTTTGACTGTTTTCTCTCCAGTTTATTCCTGGATTGAGCTTTGTCTCTTGTGAACGATACCCTGTGGATCTCTTTAGGCTGTGAAACCTAGATGGAGAGTGCATTTATTTTGCAATTTAAATACTTGGTCTCCTCAGGAAGGATTTATTCATGGTTCCCCATTGAAGATGAACTTTATTCCCTAGTAGTGTTATCATAACCTTCTTCTGGAATATCGACGTCACAACAAGCGACTGACTCTTTATTTGAGCAGTTTGATTATTTCTGAATTTCTTTATGTTATGACAAATGGCGGTCTCTTCATGAGCAGTTTGTCCATCCCCGATGAAATTATTGATTCTCACCTCCAGCAATATCTTCACGATATTTTATGGGTATCTTTGAAAAAACAGCAAGCGGAGGTCTCTTCATGAGAAACTTGTATGTTATTGTTACCCTTGAAAAAACAGCAAGCGGCGGTCTCTTCATGAGCAACTTGTGTGTTATTGTTCTTTGGAAAACAGCAAGCGGCGGTCTCTTCATGAGCAACTTGTATGTTATTGATACCTTGGAAAAAACAGCAAGTGGCGGTCTCTTCATGAGCAACTTGTGTGTTATTGTTCCCTTTGAAAACAACAAGCGGTGATGTCTTCATGAGAAACTTGTATGTTATTGTTACCTTTGAAAAAACAGCAAGCGGCGGTCTCTTCATGAGCAACTTGTATGTTATTGATACCTTTGAGAAAACAGCAAGCGGCGGTCTCTTCATGAGCAACTTGTGTGTTATTGTCACCTTTGAAAACATCAAGCGGCGGTCTCTTCATGAGCAACTTGTATGTTATTGATACCTTAGAGAAAACAACAAGTGGCGGTCTCTTCATGAGCAACTTGTGTGTTATTGTTCTCTTGAAAAAATAGCAAGCGGCGGTCTCTTCAAGAGCAACTTGTATGTTATTGATACCTTAGAGAAAACAACAAGCGGCGGTCTCTTCATGAGCAACTTGTGTGTTATTGTTCTCTTGAAAAACAGCAAGCGGCGGTCTCTTCATGAGCAACTTGTGTGTTATTGATACCTTTGAGAAAACAGCAAGCGGCGGTCTCTTGATGAGAAACTTGTGTGTTATTGTCACCTTTGAAAACATCAAGCGGCGGTCTCTTCATGAGCAACTTGTATGTTATTGATACCTTAGAGAAAACAATAAGCGGCGGTCTCTTCATGAGCAACTTGTGTGTTATTGTTCTCTTGAAAAACAGCAAGCGGCGGTCTCTTCATGAGCAACTTGTATGTTATTGACACCTTTGAAAGGAAGCAAGTGGCGGCCTCTTTATTTGAGCAGCTTGTGTATCCCCATCAATAATGCAAACGACACCTCTTCGGAAAAGTTCCATGCAGAAATTTGTGTTTTATCCTTTTCAAGCGATATCTTGGTAAAATTCAGAAGTCAAAAATGTTTCTTTTCCAGTCTCAGTACTGATGCCAATCATTTGCCAGTCTCAGTACTGATGTCAATCATTTTCCAGTCACAACACTGATGTAAATCATTTCTTTTCCAGTCACAGCACTGATGTAAATCATTTCTTTTCCAGTCTCAATACTGATGTAAATCATTCAAGAGTCTCTCATTTGAAGCCTATGACTCTAGTTTCCCCAGTTAAGTTATAATCTCTTTCCCTATGGGATTACTGTATAATGCGTTTGGTTTATCCAGCAGTAGTTTGTCTCATACGGCATCATTCCTCATTAAATTCAAAATATTACATTTATATCATATCATAAACTATTTGCGGTATCTTAAGGCCAAAAATTGTGTATTCTATATTTAAGTCCCTTCAATATCGTCGAAATGAAGATTTGAATCTTCATATCTCTAGATAGAAGAAACTTAAATAGGGGCAGCTGTCATACCCCAAATTTCGACCTAAGATTCCATTTGTATTTTTGCATTTTTATACAAAAGTCAAGGTCATTAAATACAGTTGGTTTTAACCTCTCACCTTCGAGCATTGATTATGCAGAAACTGTCAAGTGTTTTGAACATTCTTAGCCTATCACTAACTTCTAATCAAGCACGAAATGGGTGTTTTTGTTTCTTTGATTTCATGTGCTGACAGGTCTCCATCGATTCAGCCTTTCGATTGGACAAGTTTGCTGCCTGCAAGCCTGCTTCGATTGGACAAGTTTACTGCCTGCAAATATACTTCGATTGGGCAACATTGTTTCCTTCGAACACGGACTTTCGATTGGGCAATATGTTTGTTTCGATCCACATGCTTCGATTGGGCAACATTGCTTCCTTCGAACATGGGCTTTCGATTGGGAAATACATTTGTTTCGATCTAAGATTCGTTTGGGCAACACAGTCTCCCTTCAGTCACAAGCTTCGATTTGGAAATACAATCTCCCTTCAGTTACAAGCTTCGATTTGGCCATGTAGTTTCCTTCGAAGTGACCCCCTTTCATCCACAAGCTGGACATGTGATTTCCTTCAAGGTGGCCTCCTTCTATTCACAAGTTGGACCACTAAACCCTTCGAAGCAACATACTTAGAGCACACATTGTTTGGAAACGAACATTTTTGTGTAATCATGAAGCTAGTCGAAGTGATCAAAACGAAAGGGGGAAGCATTCAAGGAGTTTATTAACTAAAGTCCCATATACTGCCAAACTCAAGCCAGCTGTGCTTCTATGCAGCAGTCCTGCACCAACCTGCCACTAAGCTCCAAAATACTGACAAGCCTGCGTTGTCTCAGTTTTGTACTTGCACAAAAAAGGAGTGCACAAGAGCTGCATTGAAGAAAAAAAGGGGGCAATATACCCAAATAATTCAAATATTATTTGATTTCCCCCCAAAACCATATCAAAGCTCGCCTATAAATAAAGAGGCTCCAACACATATTTTTAAAGAGGATCTTTGGACCAAGAGGACGAATCCTCCAAATTTTCTCAAACACAATAAAATTCTCAAAGTTCATCAACATTTGAGAAATCACAAAAAAGTTCATCAACATTTGAGAAATTAACATTTGAAAAAACCAGAATCACATTCACCTCTTTCGATTCTGAAGAACAACCACACTTCAGTCTCCTTCGAATCAAAGAAGCATCACACTTGCTTTTTCTTTTCCTTCAAATCCAGCGCTCCAAGCATAGCCTGTGACCCCTCTTTCAAATCCAGCATCCAGGGCCACCACTCAAGGCCCACATCCATTCAGGGCCTGAAGCAAGGTAATTTATTCTTACCTTTGAACTTTTCGTTTCATGGCACGTAAATAATCTTTTCGTTTGTTTCAAACATGTACATACCACTGTTCCTTTGATTCCACCCTTTTAACATATTTTTTAGAACTGAGCTCTTTCGTTTTTGCTTTCTGTTTACCTGAACTAGCTTTAATTATTAAACTGTTTGAAAGATAAATACTAGCATGGCCTCAGGCCATGTTGTCATTTAATGCTTGAACTGAAAGAAACAGGAAACAGGAAATAGGAAGTGAAGCTTTTGGCTTCTACCCCCTTTCTCCAGGTCGAACGAAAGAGACAACCAGGAGGAAAACCATGTCCAATCGAAAGACATTCCTTCACTGCTTTCAACCCCCAGTCGAAGAAGGCAACAAGGCAGAATCAAAAGACTTCGCCATACACTGACTTCCAGGCCAATCGAAGGACAGAACCTCACTGGTGCGAACTCCCAGTTGAAGGATACAACTTGCTGCTGCCTTTGCCCAATCGAAGGACAGGACCTCGCCCCTGCCAAGGCCCAACCGAAAGACATGACCTCACTGGTGCTAGCCCCAATAGAAGGAGGCCAACAGAATGCCAGTCGAAGAGTACTACTGCCTGGGTCGAAAGACACTTACTTTTCTTACTTTTATCTTATTTTTTTCCTTCATATTTTTTTATGCCTTTTGATATGTTTGTAATAGCGTAGGTTTTTATCTTTCTGCATTTTTATTTACTTTGTACAAATGCTAGTAATTAGGCAAGATAAAATCAACAACCAAACAAACCAAGAAATCCAAAAAAAACATTCTTTAATCATTACTTGAATATACTTTAAAACATGCAAAAACACTCAACAAATCAAAACTCCCCCAAGGGCATGTTATCCCCGTTCTACCACGATACCGGCCGTGCCTATTGCTAGAATGCGTGTGTTAATGTCGCCCACTAAAAAACACAAACAAATCAACTTTTTTCTAGAGGAACTACAGTGTTTTGATTCCTTCATTGGATACATAGGCAAAGGGTCGCGAAACCCTCACGAACGCAATAATAAAAACTCATTTTTTTCCCCTTAAGCAAACATAGTTGTAGTTAAATACACCCTTGTACATAACAAACAATTTTAACCAAAAAAACAGATATTTCAAAAGGTTCCTGCGGAGTACCGCAGATGCATTGGGTGCTAATACCTTCCCATTGCATAACCAACCCCCGAACTCTTGATCTCTTACAAAAACGCATTGTATTTTCATTATTTTACATTGCATGTTTTAGGGTTTTATTTCGCTCTTTTCCCTTTCCCCTTGGAAATAATAAAGCGCGGTGGCGACTCTTGCTTTTGTGAGTCAAGTTAATTAATAGCTTGATCTCCGATTTTCACCGCTACAGTAGTACTTACTTCATGCCTGAAAGACAAGTACATCTTGCATGCAAGCTTCAATTCAGAGAGAAATAGCCTTCTACATGTTTTATTTAATTCATAAAGAAGGGACCTTCTGCATGCAAGCTTCGATTACACCATTGGCCCCTCACCTGTTTGCCTTTGATTCACAAGTTTTTGATTGGACGAATGGCTACCTTCATGTGACTTTTGATTTCATCTTCATGTTTTCTTCAAATACGCCTTCATGTTACCTTCGAATACACCTACATGTTGGCTTCGAATCCACCTTTAAGATGGTTTTGAATCACCTTCATATCACCTTCGAATCCATATGCAAACCCTTCAACACACATAGTGTTGCATTATGACACACAACTTGGTGGCGCATTCAAAGGACTTGCCATGGTTGGGGAATAATTGGTTTTGCTTACTTTTGAGTTTGGTCGAAGGGTTGGGCCTAAGTGATCAAAAACAAGAGGACTCAAAGTAGCATACTCAACTGAAGAGGGCCATTCAAAGAACACATAGTTGGTCCATTCGAAGGACACACAACTGGTGGAAACGAATGCTGCTTTATTGAGCTTAGTCGAAGGCTATGGAAAGATGAAGGATTCGATTCAAAGAGGTAAGTTGTCCATAGGTCAGGCTACATAGGCCTCCAACTTGTGCCTCACTCCATATTAAATTGCTCTTCAAGCCAACTTGCTCTTGATGACATCACTACCTTTTTAGAAAGTTTTTGAGCCTTGCGCTTGTCTCTTATGCACACTTGCCCCCTATAAACTAGGAGCCACCCATCTAAACCATTGATTTTAGTACTTTTATCTTGGGATTATAAAAATTTGACACAAGTGGATGTTGGCCTTTCAAATAAAACTATATTTTATTCTTTCACAAAGCTGCTCATTCCAAATTTTCTCTCTCTATAAATAGAGAGTTCATTTGCACATCAAAGGAGGCTGGGGAGGCAACAAGAGAAAATGCTAGCAGATTTTGGCTGTGTGGGAAGAATATTCAAAAAACTCTCAAACTCTCAAGATTCTCAAACACTAAATACACTCTCAAACCCATAATCTGAAGAAACACAACACATGTTTATTTCCTATTTTGAATCCAGAAGTGACCACACCCTCTGTTTCTGCTTCCTTCGAATCCAGTCAAAGAAACACCACACTTGCTTCTTTCCTTCGAATCCAAGAACATCCAGGGATGCAACTTAGGTCCAACACACATATCCCAGCTTCAAGCAAGGTAAGTCATTCTGACCTTAACCCTTTCATTAAGCATGTAAATAACATTTATTTACTTTTCATTTCTATACTTTCGATTGTATGCTTTTCTTGTCCAAGTACACGTTGAAACTAACCTGTACAGACTTCAAACGAAAGAAAAAGTTATGTGTGAAATGAAGCCTTAAGCTTCTCCCCCATACTGCTTCACAGTCCAAACGAAGGAGCAAGAAGGGAGAAACGAAGGGGACACACTCACGTTAATTCCCAGACCCAATCGAAGGAACCAGCAAGAATGATGGATCGAATCTTACTTGCTCACACTAACCTTCATGCAATCGAAAGAAGAAAAAAAGGCAGAATCAAAAGAAGCCAGGAAGAGCTGAATCGAAAGGTGTTGTTGCCTGATCGAAGGACTTGTTTTCCTTTCTTTTATTTTAGTTTTGTCTTACTATTCAATATGGTTGTAATGGTGTAGGATATTTACCTTCTGCATTTTTATTGCTTTATACAAAATGCTAGTAATTAGGGTGTATGGCAAGATAAAACCAACAAATAGACAACTCAAAATCAAAAGACTAAATACATGCAATCAAAAACACTTTGCACACATGCACCTCTAGGGTTAACTCCACTTGTTGCCTTGAGAAAATGGTCATAATACACATGTAAGACGTCTTAGCAAAAAACAATCAAAAGATCATAGTCCCTCGATGATGCTTCGAATGTTGCCTTACAAGTGATCTTAGTCCCTCAAGAGAAATGCTAAGATATCTCACAACATTGCTATTTATGACTATACAGTTGACCCATGCACGTCCCTCTACATCCAAAGATAAGGCTGCTTACCAATCAATGGTAAGATAGCAATATCAAAGGAGGGAATAAATGAACAAAAGACTTTTGAGTAGGTAAAATGTTCTTAGTTGCTTGCTCACAATCCATTTTCAAAAATAAAACATTTTTCAAACACACTCAAACACGTCCAAAAGCATGAAATATTTTCAAAAAGTCCAAACACTTTGTATACATTATTATAGAGACGAGCATTATTACAAAGTTTTCCTAAACGAAGGCGCTTTTCAAAATACTTTCAAAACCCACCACAAACTCATTTTCAAACAAAGAATTTTCAAAGTTATCTAGTAAGCAACTAAGATCCCATAGATAACTATGGATAAAAAGGGTGCTAATACCTTCCCTTTTTATAATCTACCCCCCAAACTCAAGAAATAATCTCAAAGGTCTTTCCTGTTCTTTTCACCCTTTCCTTATTGGATAAAAGAAAATTCGATGGTGACTCTTGCTATCCGCTAAAATTGCGATCAAATGCAAAACAAACCAAGTCAGTTCTCCCACCGTATTACAGAACTGGAGACTCTGTTGGGGATATGTAAAAAAACTTAAAAGTGGGGTTACCTTAGGGCTAGATCACTTTTACTTTCTTTCTTTGTTTGACTTGCATGCTTTATATTATGGATCCTTGTTTGGGATTTATTTTTTATCCTCTACCCAGATCCAGGGCACCTTCTAGGTAAGTAGCAATAGATTGTGGAAATCGTATGGCATAGACTTATTTGGTTGAAGCAATGGCTATGTTAGTGTGACATATTTGTTGGTACTAGTATCCCTTGTGTTGAATTGAGGAGAATACAAGGCCGCTGAGCAGCGTCATAAAACACTAACTGACCTTAGAACCTTAATTGAACAACTTGGCCATTAGGAAGTAGTGAGGTAGTCGGCTTCGGTGGAAAGCTTAAAACTGGTTGATACTCGATACTACACTCATTGAGATCATACTTTTAGGATATCTCAACCGTAAGAAAAGATTGATTATGCTGAGACAATGCCTAAAAGAAAGGTCAGTGATTTTGATATCTTCTAGAACCCGGTTAATTTCTAGGCATGTAGAGCCAAATAAACTTCAAGAGGGTAGTTACCTATCAAACTCCATGGAAGCCTAAACCCGAGGACTTGTCTGCTTTGTGTGTATATGACTATTTGTACATAACAACTTGCTTGCTTAGCATACTTGTAAATAACATCATGACATCATACCATAGCATTTTCAATGACCATTTCAAGGATCTCAAGGGCCTGCGATGCAGGGACATGTTGAACCAAATGTCTATCAAGGGGCAAGAGAATTTATTTTTCTCTAACCAAATGCTGTCAAAAAACCAAAGTACAACAAACTTGAGTCAGGGGCTATGACCCACTTGACATGGTAATCTTGATTATCATGGAAGGACATCCACCGATACGAAGTTCTCCAATCAAAGTTGTTGATCAAAATTCAAACATCTTTTTATGTTTACCCCACGAGATCCTTGAAAACATTGCATCCATATATCATGCATGTCATCATAACAGGTTTTTCCCACATGGGTTTCTCATCTGCTTACTGTTTATTTTAGTAAGAAATGGCTCTTGAATAGACAATAAAATACCTTCAAGCCCAAAACACTCAGTTCCAACAAATGTTCCTGACTCTGGCTAAGGGGCAGGAAGAATTGAAAGCTCTTGTCATAAAAGAGAAGAAGAAGAAGAATACAAAGAAACTGGCTGGTGTCCTGAATATAGGAAGAAGACTTAGAGGACCAGCCAAAAGAGATCTGGATCTCTCAACTCCATCAAATGAGGGGGATAATCATGAAGAAGATAACAACCCGGGGACTGATGAAGATGAAGCTGACTACTCCGAGGAGCAATATCCTCCCGCTGATAATAAATACAAACAGCTGGAGGATTGCCTCAATGCTATGGAGATTCAGCAGATACCTGGCTTGGACTTTGAAGAGTTAGGGTTGGTTTCCGGAGTGGTCATCCCACCAAAGTTCAAAATCCCTACTTTTGCCACATACGATGGGGTCTCTTTTCTTAAGATGCATATGAGATCTTATGTTCGCAAGATTCAGCCACACAACACTGATCAGAAACTCTGGGTCCATTTCTTCCAAGAGAGTCTAGCTAGGAATCAACTCAAATAGTTCTATCAATTAGAAGGTTCTCGCATCCACGCCTAGGAGGATCTAGCTGTTGCTTTCTATAAGCAGTACCAGTACAACACTGATCTGGCACCAACTCACGTGCAGTTACAGAACATGACCATGGGTTCCAACGAGGGATTCAAAGAATATGCCCAAAAGTGGAGAGACTTAGCTGGAAGGGTTCAGCCACCCTTAACTGACAGGAAGTTGATTGATATCTTTATGGGAACTTTGACGGGACCTTTCTTCAACCACCTAATTGGAAGCTCCTCGGCCGGGTTCACTGAGCTAATACTAATAGGCAAAAGAGTATAGGCTAACATTAAGAGCGGTAAAATTCAAAGGGGTGAATCTTCTAGTGAAGGGAAGCAGCCATACAATGGGAAGAAAGAGTCCAATGTTGTGTACGACCAAAAGGGTCGTAACAAGAGCAACCACATTCAACATGTGAGGGCAGTCCTGATCTCCAGTCCTGCATCGCGCTAAAAACAACAACGAGGAAATCAGCGAAGGCAAGACGAGCCCAAGAGACAGTTTACCAACATCAACATGCCATTGTCTCAAGCATTGAAACAAATGCTGAGGATGAATCTGATTACATTGATAGGACCCCATCCAAACCCTAAAACTTCTTCTCCTAACTACAATCCTGATGCAATATGTGCATATCATTCCGACAGTCCTAGGCATGATACTAATGATTGTTGGGCGCTGAAATACAAGATTTAAAACATGATTGACGCCAAGGAGATCGATTTCTATCCTCCAGAGACTTCCAACGTGATCACCTCTCCCATGCCAAATCATTGAGCGTTCCAGTTCATTTTGAATTTTCAATTGTAATTTCTTTTGTTCAAACACTTATCTATTAATGATAAACTTTATTTCATTAATGCATTGCATATGTTTGTCTTGAATTCATCCATTTGTTTTCACTATATTTTAGCTATGCTTTTTACTCTCTTTATGACATTCAACTCTTCTAAAAGTGACAAGCCTTTAGAGGGAGGATGACGAAAACAATGCCATATTCTCATACAGTATGCTTTGAACAGACCTTGCTGATGATGTACAGGCGTTCTTTCAAACCCTAAACACTGGAGTTATAAGGAAGATAATCCCTAGTCAACCCCTTTGAGCCAAAGAAGTAGGATTTTTATTTTTCACACAAATTGAAACCCTTAATCAAAACTTGGGGCATGGTAGTCTCTCAGTTAATTCAAATGCGCATTCAGTCGCAAACATTCACTTTGTACACAACAAATGACATCAAAAAAATCCCGTTGAATCAAAAGATGGAGGTGGTCCCCTATCATATAGGCAGTCATTATATCTCAAAAGAAAAGCCCACTAAGTCAAAACCTACAAAGGAGACTTAAGAAAAAAAACTGGGGCATCCCGCTGGCTGTAATCCCAAAACAAGAACAGTCAGGCAAAAAATCGGGGATAGTAAATCAAAAAGAGGACACTATAAATCCTCGAAAACATAAAAAACGTTGCAAAAATGACTGCCTTCCGATAAACTTAACTTATCCGAACCATCACCAAAATGTCATTCAGACTCAATTGGAGTTCAAAACGCACAATTAACTGAGTTTAGGACTGAAGAACATCACGAAGAACGGGTGGGTATAAATACACTTTGAGCCTTATACTTTGTTTCTTAAACCGTGAACCAAGCCACATTACAACCCTTCAAAAGTCCTAATTGAAGCATGGGTTAGTTTGAAAGCATACTGTTACGAAAGGTATCCTGACTCTTGCAAGGCTTACTATAAATCCTGAGTTGAATTTTCTTACAAAAATTATTTTATCTGCTAAAACGCATTTTCAAAATTTCAAGACAAGCATAAACTTTACATTATTTGAATGTCATTGTTTGCATATGGCTAATTGTTTAACAGTGGAGAAATTCACACGAAAAATATCCAACGAACAAAAAGTCTCTCTGAACAAAATCACTTCAAGTGGGAAGACACTTCCAACGAAAAATCTCCATAAGCAAGGGGGCATGACATGTCACTGTCCAAATCATCTGTAGCTGTCAAGTCGAGATTCCTGGAAATTTCTTAAGAAGTGCTGAATAACCAGGGTCAGATCTGCATCTGAGCCACTTGGGGCATTGAACATGAACTCCAATAAAGGGTTGTATACGGTCAAGCAAACATTTCCTGGCAGTGCTACAAATACTTGTTACTAGGGGCAACAACAATTTCCCACAAAGTCCTTTTCATCGGATGGTCCCCAGTCAAGTCCCCAAAATTAGATCCATGCAATCCCCAGCCAGAGTTTCAAATCTTCGGAAAACCTCTCTCCAACTGAGTTGATCTCAAGAATCCTTGAGGAGATCTGCCAAAAGAAAACACATCTCCACCAGATTGGCAATAGGGTTTACTTCCCCAACAAACTACAGATTCCCCCAGCTTGAGTTTTCCTCTCTGACTATTACAAATCAAGGGACAACAACTCCTCTTACCCAGTAGACTTTCCTACAATTCCCAGTGAGTTGCTACAAAACCTGGGAGACAACCAGATAACAATTAAATTCTTTATCCCCAATAACTTGTTAACTTCCTTCCTCTTCCATCAAGAAATAACTCCCCAGTAAAGGAATAGACAACTAAAACTCTTGAATTCCTTTCCCTAAGCAGGAATCAACACTCCCCATAGAGTTTTTTTTCAAGAAAAATTAACATTCCCTAGCTGAGTCTGTCCTCTCAAGTCTGAGTTTGCCTTTCAGACTATTACAAATTAAGGGACCACAATCCTTAATCCCCGACGAAGTCACCAACAGAGTCTTTTCTATCTTCGAAAGTTGCTGAGAAGCCTGGAACCCGACCAGATAACAGTTAAACTCCAGTTCAAGTCGCTGAAACCCGGACCCAACCGGATAACAGTAAACCACAATTCCAAGTTGCTGAAGCATGGACCCGACCAGATAATAGTTAACCTCCAGTTCAAGTTGCTGAAACCCAGATCTGACTAGATAACAGTCAATCCCATTTCTCTAGTTGCTGAAGCCTGGAATCGACCAGATAACAGTTAACCTCTAGTTCAAGTCACTAAAACCCGGACCCGACCAGATAACAATTAATCTCATTCCAAGTTGCTAGAGCCTGGACCCGACAAGATAATAGCTTAATTTCTCCATTTGCTGAAACCTGGACCAGACAAGATAACAGTTTGACTTTTACAAATCACTAAACAAAACTCTTCTTCCTTAGTAGAGTTTGCTACTGTTCCAACAAGTCGCTGCAAAGCCTGGAATCCGACCAGATAACAGTAACTTCTTTATCCCTAGCAAGTCATTGTGAAGCCTGGAATCCGACCAGATAACAACTAAAATTTCAAGGGATAATTCTCCAGTAGAGAAACAAATATCTGAAAGTCCTGAACTCTTTTTCCCAAGCAGAGATCAACACTCTCCTCAGATTTTTCTCAAACGAGTCAACATTCCCCAACGGGAATATCTTAAAACAAAGTCTGAATAGGAGCGTTCTCTTCATCCCCAGTGGCAGTCCGGGATTCAACTTCCCAAAACTCACCAGCATTTATCAAGGATTTATTTCCCAGACAAAGATACATTCCAATAACATTTAACATTTCATATGTTATAGCATATGCAGACGAAACGCATATAACACCATCTCATTTATTTTGAGAACGCCATTACACAATGCATTCCATACATCATGACATTGCATACCACTAACGTTTTACCCTTTTCAGGAAAAGATCAATCAATAGATAGTTATCATCAAAAAATTTCAACAGGTCCAAGATTAGTTTCTAAAGCAAGACAGAGCAACTACCTACGTGACCAGATGCAGCTTCACACGGGCTCATCATGAAGCAATCTTACATGGGTTCCTTCTTATCCTAAAGCAACCTACCCAGGTTCCTTCTCATTTCTATATGAAGTTTTACACGGACTCATCATGAAGCAACCCTCCCCAGGTTCCTTCTCGTACATTTCCAGATGAATTTTTACACTGACTCATCATGAAGCAACTCTACCCAGGTTCCTTCTCATACATTTCCAGGTGAAGTTTTACACAGACTCATCATGAAGAAACCCTACCCAGGTTCCTTCTCATACATTTCTAGATGAAGTTTAACAAGGACACTTCATGAAGCAACCCTACCCAGGTTCCTTCTCATACATTTCCAGATGAAGTTTCACATGGATTCATCCTGAAGCAGCCCTACCCAGGCTTCCCTCTCATATATCTCCTAAAACAGCCCTACACAGGCTCATCATAAAGTAATCTTACACAGATTCCTTCTAATACATTTCCAGACACGGCTTAACACGGGTCCATTCCAGCATATCATTCAGAGTTAAATCAACCAAATATTTATTCTGACACTCCTCCCAGTTACACTCAAGTTTAGACTTGGTCTAATTTCTATCAACAATCACCTTTGGATGACATCTATAAGCCCATTCCCTACACAATCAACCACCACATCTTAGAGTGCAAATTTCTGGGAACTCTAGTGTTCAATCATCTTCTACCTTCAAACTACGAATGACAACGTGCCATACTTGCACTTCAGGTTTAAGAAGATCGAACAGGGGCAACTGTTGTACCCCAAAATTTGCCTCTCTTTTCTCAAGACATTTTATCACAAGGATTTTCAAAAGCTCAAAGTTTGTACAAGTACAAAGCAGACAAAAAGGGAAAAACAGATAAAAAGGATTTTTTTGACAAAATTGAAGAAAATAAAGTTTTCTTCGATACATACATCCTTCGATTAGGAAAGGATTACCTTCTCGCAAAGCTTCGATTGGAGTATGGGTTTCCTTCGAAAGCAACACACATCGAATCCAACTCTGGTCGCCTTCATGCATCCTTTGGTCCACAAGCTTCATTCAAGTATTGGCCTTCTATATGCATCTTTCGATTCACCAGCATCAACCTCCTAAATGCGTCCTTCGATTCACAAGCATTATTAGTACTTCCTTCATGCCTGCAAGGCAAGAACATCCTGCATGCAAGCTTCAATTCCGAGAGAAATAGCCTTCTACATGTTTGTTTTGATTCACAAAGAAGGGACCTCCTGCATGCAAGCTTCGATTGCACCATTGGCCCCTCACCTGTTTGCCTTTGATTCACAAGTTTTCGAATGGATGAATGGCTACCTTCTAGTGACTTTCGATTTCATCTTCATGTTTGCTTCGAATATGCCTTCATGTCACCTTCGAATACACCTACATGCTTGCTTCAAATCCACCTTCAAGATTGTTTTGAATCACCTTCATATCACCTTCGAATCCATCTGCAGACCCTTCAACACACATAGCGCTGCATTATGATACACAACTTGGTGGCCCATTCGAAGGACTTGCCATGGTTAGAGATTAATTGGTTTTGCTTACTTTTGAGTCTGATCAAAGGGTTGGTCCTAAGTGATAAAAAACAAGAGGACTCAAAGTAGCATACTCAGCTGAAGAGGGCCATTCGAAGAACACACAGTTGGTCCATTCGAAGGACACACAACTGGTGGAAATGAATGTTGCTTTATTGAGGTTAGTCGAAGGCTATGGAAAGATGAAGGATTCGATTTAAAGAGTCAAGTTGTCCATAGGTTAGGCTACAAATTCCTCTAACTTGTGCCTCACTCCATATTAAATTTCTCTTCAAGACAACTTGCTCTTGATGACATCACTACCTTTTTAGAAAGTTTTTTAGCCTTGCGCCTGTCTCTTCTGCACACTTTCCCCCTATAAACTAGGAGCCACCCATCTAAACCATTGATTTTAGTACTTTTATATTGGGATTATAAAAAGTTGACACAAGTGGATGTTGGCCTTTCAAAGAAAACTATATTTTATTCTTTCACAAAGCTGCTCATTCCAAATTTTTCTCTCTATAAATAGAGGGTTCATTTTCACATAAAAGGAGGATGGGGAGGAAACAAGAGAAAATGCTGGTATATTTTGGCTGTGTGGGAAGAATCTTAAAAAAAAATCTCAAACTCTCAATATTCTCAAACACTAAATACACTCTCAAACCCATAGTCTAAATAAACACAACACCTGTTTCTTTCCTCTTTCAAATCCAGAAGTGACCACGCCCTTTGTTTCCGCTTCCTTTGAATCCAGTCAAAGAAACACCACACTTGTTTCTTTCCTTCGAATCCAGGAACATCCAGGGCTGCAACTTAGGTCCAACACACATATCCCAGCTTCAAGCAAGGTAAGTCATTGTGACCTTAACCCTTTCGTTAAGCATGTAAATAACATTTTTCACTTTTCGTTTCTATACTTTCGATTGTATGCTTTTCTTGTCCAAGTACATGTTGAAACTAACCTGTACAGACTTCAAACAAAAGAAAAAGTTATGTCTGAAATGAAGCCTTAAGCTTCGCCCCCATACTGCTTCACAATCCAAACGAAGGAGCGAGAAGGGAGAAACATTAGGTGCACACTCACGTTAATTCCCAGACCCAATTGAAGGAAGCAACAAGAAGGGTGAATCGAAGCTTACTTGCTCACACTAACCTTCCTGCAATCAAAGAAGCAAAAAAAAAAGGCAGAATCGAAAGAAGCTAGGAAGAGTTGAATCGAAGGGTGTTGCTTTCTGATTGAAGGACTTATTTTCCTTTCTTTTATTTTGGTTTTGTCTTACTATTCAATATGGTTATAATAGTGTAGGATATTTACCTTCTGCATTTTTATTGCTTTATAAAAAATGCTAGTAATTAGGGTGTATGGCAAGATAAAACCAAAAAATAGATAACCCAAAATCAAAAGACTAAATGTATGCAATCAAACACACTTCGCACACATGCACCTCTAGGGTTAACTCCACTTGTTTCCTTGAGAAAATGGTCATAATACACATGTAAGACGTCTTAGCAAAAAATAATCAAAAGATCATAGTCCCTCGATGACGCTTCGAATTTTTCCTTACAAATGATCTTAGTCCCTCAAGAGAAATGCTAAGATATCTCACAACATTGCTATTTATGACTATACAGTTGACCCACTCTCGTCCCTCTATATCCAAAGATAAGGCTGCTTACCAATCAATGGTAAGATAGCAATATCAAAGGAGGGGAGAAATGAACAAAAGACTTTTGAGTAGGTAGAATGTTCTTAGTTGCTTGCTCACAATCCATTTTCAAAAACAAAGAATTTTCAAACACACTTAAACACGTCCAAAAGCATGAAATATTTTCAAAAAGCCCAAACACTTTGTATACATTCTTATAGAGACGAGAATCATTACAAAGTTTTCCTAAACGAAGGCTCTTTTCAAAATACTTTCAAAACCCACCACAAATACATTTTCAAACAAAGCATTTTCAAAGTGATCTAGCAAGCAACTAAGAGCCCATAGATAACTATGGACAAAAAAGGTGCTAATACCTTCCCTTTTTATAATCTACCCCTCGAACTCAAGAAATAATCTCAAAGGTCTTTCCTGTTCTTTTCACCCTTTCCTTATTGGATAAAAGAAAAGTCGGTGGTGACTCTTTCTATCCGCAACAATTGCGATCAAACGCAAAACAAACCAAGTCAGTTCTCCCACCATATTACACTACTTCTAGTAACTTTTGCACTTCTTTCTTAACTACATCACTCAGAATTGGATTTATTCTTTTCTGATGTTCTCTAGGGGTCTTGCAGTCTTCCTCAAGCATAATACAATTCATGCAAATTGAGGGGCTTATCCTTTTTAGATCAGAAATGTTATAGCCTAAAGCAATCAAATATTTCCTTAGGACATGTAGTAATTTTTCAGTTTCTATCTGTCCTAAATCTACATTGAGTATGACGGGTTTTTTGAGTTATGTGTCTAGGAATTCATACCTTGGATATTTTGGTAATGTTTTAAGTTCGACAGCTGGTTTCCTTAAGCAAGGCATAGGGTCAGGAGTTAGCGCGAGACATTCACTATTGTCATCTATGTATTCATCACACCAATTATGGTCTTCAAGGATGGGAGGTATTGGAATTTTAGAGCTTCTGAATATTTGGTTTGTTGTTTCTCCATTTCTTTAATGCATTCATCAATGACGTCCAAGAAACAACATGAATCATCTATAGCGGGTTCCTTGAAGAATTATGAGAGCATGAATTCCACTTTTTCTTCGCCAACCTCAAATGTGAGTTTACCTCTTTTTACATTTATGATGGCTCCGACAGTGGCGAGGAATGGTCTTTCTAATATAATTGGGTTGTTGGTATCTTCCTTAATATCCATAATAATGAAATCAGTGGGGATATAGAATTTTCCAATACGTACAGGAACATTTTCGAGCATTCCTAAAGGAAACTTCACTGAACGATCAGCTAGTTGTACAAACATTCTTGTTGGTTTTAATTCTCCCATATTTAGCCTTTTGTAGATCAATAAAGGCATTAGACTAATGATAGATCCCAAGTCGCATAGAACTTTGTCTATGACAAATTTTCTGATTACACATGTTATGAAACAACTATCAGGGTCTTTCAGCTTAGGGGGCATGTTGTTTTGGATTATGGCATTACACTCTGCAGTAAGAATAACAGTTTCATTGTCCCCGAGCTTTTTCTTATTGGATATGTTTTTTTAAGGAACTTATCATAGGAGGGAATTTGCATGATGGCTTCTCTGAAAGGTATAGTGATATGTAGCTATTTCAGAAGTTCATCGAATTTCTTAAATTGCCCTATATTTTTAGATTTATCTAAACGTTGAGGGTATGGTATCAGTGGTTTGTACGGTGGTGGAGGTACGTAGGGTTTTTCTCTCTCTTCTGCCTATGCGCTTTCATCTCCCTTCTCATCTTCTTTTGGTTCGTCTTCGTTCTTAGTAGGTTTACCAGTACTCTGGTACATGGCTGGATATTTGGTTCTTGGATCAGCTGAACCACCTATTTCTGTTCCAGTCCGAAGTATTATAACATTAGCATGACCTTTCGGATTCTGTTGCGGTTCTCCAAGAAAAGTGCTAGCTGGAGCAAATGTAACTGCTTGTTGTTGAGCGACTTGAGAGATTTGTGTTTCAAGCATTTTGTTATAAATGCTTAGGGTATCTACCTTGTTTGATAGCTACTTTAGTTGTTCACTAGTGTGTATGTTTGATTTAGAAAATCTTTGTTTTGTTGAGCTTGAGTGGCTACGAAGTTTTCTATCATGATCTCTATATTAGATTTCCTAGGAAGATTTGGAGTAATTTGGGTGGCTTTATGATATCCTGGTGGCGTAGTGAGAGCTTACCCAGGTGCATATAATGCATTGGTGTTCTTGTACGAAAATTTTGGATGGTTCTTCTAGGTAGGATTATATGTATTGTCGTATGGGTTTCCTTGAGCATAATTCACTTGATCAGGTTGTACTCCTGTTAAAAGTGGACATTCAGGTGTAGTGTGTGCGTGAAGTCCGCATAAATCGCAGGTTAGAGCTACTGTAGCAATGGTGGTCGCGGGAGTTGTGGTCAAGTTTTCTATCTTTTGGGTAAGACCTTCTACCTTAGCGTTAACTTGGTCTAAACTGCTAACTTCGTACATACCGCCTTTCGTTTGAGGTTTCTCCATAATGGTTATATTTCTTCTCCACTGGTAATGGTTTTGAGCCATACTTTCAATAAACTGATAAGCGTCATGATAAGGTTTATCTGTCAGTGTGCAGCCAACTACAACGTCAATCATTAGTCTTGTGTTATACAAGAGACCCTTGTAAAAGGTATGGATAGTCTTCCATTCTTCTATACCTTCATGTGGACAAAGTCGCAACATGTCTTTTGTTTAAAACCATTGATATTGGCTCTTAGCATAGCCATCTTACTCGATGGAAAATATCGTTCTAGGAAAACCTTCTTCAACTCATTTCATGTGGTAACAGAGTTGGATGACAGAGACTTGAGCCAAGCTCTAGATCTATCTCGCAATAAGAAAGAGAAAAGACGTAGTCTTATTTATTCAGGGTTGACACCATTTGCTTTTATTGTGTCTGTGTACTACACAAACACAGACAAATGTAAGTTTGGATCGTCCGTAGGACATCCCGAAAATTGAGTTTGTTGGACAACTTATAATAACGAAGGTTTCAACTCGAAACCGTTCTGAGCGATAGCGAGGGAAGTAATGTCATTGCGAGGTTCTTCCTAAAATGGGGCAGCATAATCCATCAAAGGACGATTTTGGGGTCCTTCAACCATTCTTGGTTTAGGAAGAGATAAGTCGGGAAGATTGAATTCGGGAAGATTGTACTTAATTTGGTATTCTCTAATCCAGCTTTTTATATTAACAAAATGCTTAACCTCGTCGATTGGTTGTTCTAATTCTTCACCTTGAGAGCGAGTGTTTGGCATACAATCAACAGATAAAAGGAAATAAAATTTGTTGCCTTAGTCTATACTGCGTAATAAGGGAATCACAATATTGAATAAATTAGTCCCCGACAACAGCGCCAAAAAATTGATCGCGACTTTAAGAGTCTATCGGGTGTAGTGACTACAAGTGCACAGTCTAATCATGTAGTTTTAAAAGACGTCGAACCCCCAAGGACTAATAATCGAATTACTGCTATCTAAGTCACCATGTAAAGCTAAGGCTAATAATTAATCTTAGGTTTTGGGTTAGACGAAAGTAAGCTTAGACTTAAATGAAATATTTGATAACGAGACACCGGTATGTAATACGTCTGGATTTGGGGATTCAGTAAGTCATTGGCATAGCTTTGAGTATTCAAAACCCTATTTCAGTAGAAACTATCAGTTTAAAAACCTTTATCTCACACTCTCGTGATTATTGATTCAGACTATATTATTAAACTTAAATGCTTGCTCTCGCAACCTCATTTAAAATTTAAAATACGTTTTAAAACCAAATAGAATCTAATCAATCCTAAACCGCTCTCACTAAATTTAAAACTAACGTTTGATTACCACTATCTGGTTAAAATCTCAAACTCTCATTATATCAATTTTATCCTTCATTTGTCTTTTACTCTCATAACAAAACAGTTTTTAATATTAAGTGTTGGAAACCAAACCAGAAAAGTATTTTATAAATGTTTATGCCAATTTATTAGCGAACCCCTTCGATTTATGACCTTTACATACTGGTATTTGGGAAATTAGCTAGACATGCTATTGAGAACCATTACAAAATTGCAGCAAATAAACAATAACATGATAATGATAATCAAATAAAGGGAGTATATATAAATGGAATAGGAACCTGGAATGGATAAAAGAAAACTAAAATTAATGTTATACTTCTAGTACCAAGTGCAATCCTCCACAGGTCGGTAGGATTTGCTTCGTGGAAAATAAATTGGAAAACAGAAATGAAAGTAAACCTAAAGCAAAATTCAGGAGACTATGAAAAGAATCTTATGATGCAATAGCTTTCTGGTGTAGAAGACTATTGTTATTCAAGTGAGGGTTTTATTTTCTTAATGATTCTAAACAAAATTATGAACTCTTAAAAATTATAATAATGGGCGAGAGACTTTCTGTTGTAAACTGTCATCCTTTTATAATTCTCTCCTATAATAAATTCAATGAGAGAATGTAGGAGTCCTGACTTCATGGCCCAGTCTCAGAAGCCTCTGTGCATGGAGAAAAACCAGGAGGAAATGGTTAGTTTTTTTGTAACATGGAGAAAACTTTGTATTTAATACTGAAAGGAGCTTGTGACGAGTAGCATGCGTTGTGTGTCATGGGTCACACATATTTTAACATGTGTTGATTGTCATGCCATGTATGCCAAAGGGCACACATATTTTTCTTTTGTCGACCGTCAGAAAGCTGTAACGATCATCACAGCCTTCTGATATGAAGTTTTCTGCTACTTTCTGCAACTTTGTAATTTTCAATCCATTTCTTTCCCATTTCATCTCCTTTTCTCATGTAGGCCTTGTGGGAAATAGTTACCTGAAACAAACTCAAAATACCAACGTAATGAAATATAATCAAGACAAAATGGTAACTTCATTTATGCAAATTGGATCGAATATGCTATGTATTTTCGCATTATCACATGTGTGGGGGTATTTGTAGTGCCCCCAAAAATATGTAACTTTCAGAATTCCTACGTGAAATCAGGGACAAGGTAGACGCACCTCTCACCGACCCTAACGGAAAGGCCAACATTTATGTGTCGCCCTTGACGCGGGTGGATTGGGCCATCCATAAGACTAATCTAGAATAGGAGCCCCCCAAGTCCTTGCTTCTAGGAATAGAAGAAATGACTTAGAGTCAGCCTGTGTGTCGAGGAGGAGTGAGGAATTATAGACAAAGAGATCCCCTGTTGGGGTTTGTGGTTTGTGAAATTTTATGATCATCGACTGGCCTCGCCACCAATGCTTCTTGTTTGTAAGTCCATGCACCCGAGGATGATATCATGCTTGTGACCAATTGGCATTTTCTTACAAGGAAGATGTGAGGTACGGGACTATGGTCGACCGTTTCAGCTGGTGCTCACGCTGAATGTTTTTGCCTGCAAGGATTTCATGTTGCTCGTAGATTTGCTTCAAGTTTTTTTTTTGAGGCCATGCTCACGAGAGAATGCAAGATTTTTTTTATGTTCAACGTATAGGGAGTCGAATGATTGGTGGAATTTGAAAAGATAACATGTCACGTCAGCCACGCGTCGTATTAAATACGTAATGACGGCTATTAGAATAGAGTTAATGATGAGCCGAAAAAAGCGACACATATTCCTAAGAGTTTGCATGTGTTCTCGTGCCTTGACTGTTATACCCCAAAATTTGCCCTCCCTTTTTTTTATAAGAAATCACAACCCCAGGGTTTTCTCTGACTTTTGAGATTGGCTCAAGAATCGGTCAAACAAACTTTTCTTTATCAGTCAATCCAGAATTAGGGTTTTTCGCTCGCATTTCTCAGAAAGAACTGAATCCTCAGATATTCAGTTAATTGTTACATTATTGTCATGCTTGTTCAAGATTACTGGTTATTTCTCAAAGAACCTAAATATCTGGGATAGGAGTTGAGGCTTTGTTTGAAACTTTGAGGCATTGGTTTGATCAGTGGAGTGAAAAGTGTATGGAATACTTGTTTGATTAACTGTACAAAGCATGGTTAATTGGAATGCCAGGCGTATGATGATTAATGCAAGGTTGCGAGACGGTAAAGTTTATTGATTATTTATTTCATCTGGATTAAAGTTATTGGGATACATTCCCAGTTATTTTAATTTAAGAGACTTAAATAACTAAATAAACAGTACAAGTGAAAGAATGGAATATTTGACAGTAGGAAATTCTTATTTGACAAAGACTTTTTATTTATTTCTTTCAAATATTTTTACAAATGTTATTCGAATATTGTAAATTTATAATTTTACAGTGTTTACAATAATATTTTTTACAATAAATGAAAAGAAAATAAATCTAAAGCCTAAATCTCTTGAAATCTTTGATCTTCTACTGTTTCTTCCATTATTCAACTAGTACCTACCTGAAAAAATAAGAAAAAGAAAATCAGTACAAGATTATCTTAAATAAAAAAAAAAAGAAAATCATCATTAAAATTGGCCGTCTAGAATCAGATTGCCTATTTTTCATCACGCTTTATTTTTCTCTCTGCAAATCACAAGAAGATCACTCTTATCGGTTCACAAAGAGAAAAATAAAATATGAATGCAAGCATGTCAAACTCAATGCAAAAACATGGGTGAATTACAAAAAGTTCCAAGTTGCATTGGCCAAGCAAACTGAATCACAAAAAGTTCCAAGCTGCAAACTGAGTTACAAAAATTCCAAGCTACATTAACCAAGAAAAATGTGTTACAAGTTCAAAGAGACAAACAAGCGCCAAAACTGCCAGGGTAAGTCAAAGCAAAGGAATAAACTCAGCAGCAAGTAAAGTCCCTTATTCAGCTACAATACAAAATTGCCCAAAATCAAGTTACAAGACAAATTTGATAAAAATGGTAATGCATCATGAAAACAGCAATGCAGCAGACAAAAGGCAAGACAGCAGGAAGCAATTTGTTTGACAAGTAAAAACTTGTCAAAGATGCTTTTTCATCATTTCCTAGACATCCCAATTTTTCAGAAATAAAAAGATAAATAAGCAATTAAAAATGCTTATGGAGAGAGAGGAAAGAGAGAACCTAGTGAATAGGTTTTGCAGTTTGCAGTTTTGGCAGGCTGTAAAAGGCAGATAGGAGGAACCAAAGAAAATATATAACAGTCAAAACACAAGAGATAAAAAAGAGATTACATAACCTCCAAACTTGCAAGAAAAACTCACAAGCCTTCAAGCCTGTTTTCTCAACACAACGAAAACCTGCAAAACTGCAAGTTTAGGAAACCAAGCCTGCCTTACAAACACCAGCCAACCTAAACTTGCCAAAAACCTGCTTCCAACAAACAAACTGCATAAGCCTGCATAACTACAAACACAACACAAGCTTGCCTAAAATTTACCAAGCCTACTTCAAAACTTAGAAGCCTCTCAAGCTCACCAAAAACAACAAACTGCATAAGCCTGCATAACTACAAACACCACACAAGCCTGCCTAAAGCTTACCAAGCCTGCTTCAAAACTTAGAAGCCTCTCAAGCTCACCAAAAACACCAAACTGGGTTAAACTGCATGACCTACAAACCAGAACTCACAAGCCTGTATAACCTGCATAATCCACAAAGCCAGCTTCCAACTAAAACCAGCATTACAGGTTTACAAAGCTGCAAGCTTGTAAACACAAACAAATCCAAACCACTCAAACCTATTTAAACCTGCAAAAACTACCTCCAAAACAGAAATATGAGCAAACCTGCAAAACTGCAAGTTTGAGAAACCTACAGCCTGCCTACCCAAAACCACAGGCAAATCTGCCTAAAACCTGTTAAACTTTATCAAGCAAAGTTCAACAAACAAATCCAAACCATCTACAAACTTATTCACCAACAAATCATCTAGTCATCAATAACAATAATCTCAGAAGAATTCATCATCATAGCAAAGAAGAGGAAGAAGCAAGTTTCAGAACATACATTCATCACCAACAAGTTTCAATATCAACATGAAGAAAACAACAAATATCCCTTTTTCAGAATACATGTTCATAAACAGGGAGAACTCAGAAGCATGGCTTTCAGAAAATATCAACAAAGACAAAGCAACAAACAAAGACCAAATCTCAAAGATCATCATTGATATCAAAAGCCATCACTAACATAGCAAAGAGGAAGAAGTCCAGAAGTGAAGAAAAGAGTAATCAAGTTTTTATAACAGAATCATCATCAAACGATTCAAAGAGAAAGATACATAAATACCAGAACCCTTGTCATCATCCTCCCTCTGCCTTGGCCACCTGAGAGCGCCACCAAGCCCTTTCCCTCTCTCCTTCAGTTTACAGAAGCAAAACGCCAAAGGTATAATCTTTTCCTCTCAAACTATCGTTGTATCTCACACACCCAAAAGTATCAAAGATTAAACATTTGTAAAACGATAACATGCAAGAACCAAACTGTAAAAAACCTAAACAAAGATAAAATTCATACCGTCCAAACATAGCCAACGTAAATCTCCGTAAGAATGAGAGAGATGGGAGGCAACGCTCCAGCGGCTAGTGCGTGAAGGAGTCAGAAGCCCCATGGTTTGAGAGAGACGAAGAGGACGAAGACGAGAGAAGGAGGCGCCGCTGTATAACTGTAAACCCTATTTTCCAAACAAATGAGCAAACCCTAAAAACATTGTACATCATTTGGGCCTCCTCCCAAGCCAAAACCCATAAAGCCTAAATTCTTTCTAACGCGCACCCCTCCTTGTTCTCCTTCAGTCTTGTTTTCATTTGGGCCAAACCATAAAACATAAGGCCCATCATCTTTCCCTTTTATTTCTTTTTAATTAATATTCAAACTTTCTTTTTACTAATTAATTTCCTTTGAACCAATACTTTTCTTCTTTTATTTTTTTCTTTATTTTATTTTATTCTAAAAAATTTTGTTTTGTTAATAAAAAGAGAAACAATAAATTAAAGTTTGTTTTGTTATATTTTTTTTAATATTTGTATATTTAATTAAATATAAAAGAATACTATGTTTAATTAATCTTTTTATATAAGTTTCTAAAAAAAATTAACAAAAATACAAAAATAAATAATAATACTTAATTTTCACTATGTTAAATTTTTATTTGTTCATTTGTAAATAAATACACGCATCTCATATTTCTTTGATTTTCTTTATCTTATACTTTGTCATATTTTTTATATTTGAATTGCGTCGATTCAATTTGGTTGTAACCCATAATATTTGGGACATTATTCTGATAAGACTCATCCCCATTTGTAAATAATTTGTACCCCCATCCCCAGACACTCTTTTGTAATAGCTTAGGATTTAATTCTCGCACTTTATGCTTTTTAAATATGCCATGATTAGAGATTAGGGTTTGTATGTGAAAATCTAAAATGATCGCTAGATGACCTAATACAAAGACAAATGCATGAACATGACAAACACAATTCACACTTGCACCTCTAGGGTAACCTCGCTTGTTGCCTCGGAAAATACAATCATGTCCCTCGAGTATGAGACACTCTAGTAAATGTCCTTTCAATTAAAAAAGATCGTAGTCCCTCGATGACCCTCGATGTTGCCTTCGATAAAACGATATCATCCCTTACAAAATTGCTAGAGCGTCTCGCAAGTTGCTTTCAATTATTGTATACGATGACCCGCGCCTGTCCCGTTTAACATCCTAACGCAAGGTTATTCGCCAAATACAATGGTGAAATAACACTGTTAAAAGGGTTAAAAACATAAGAAAGATCTTTGAGTAAAATAGGGTAGACAACTCTTAGTTACTTGATCAAAAATCTTGCAAAACATCCTTGCCATTTTTCAAAAACACTTCACAACACAACTTCAAAACAATTTCAAAACAACTTTCAAAACATTGAATTATCTTTTCAAAAAGACACACACCTTTGTATATATTCAAACAAGAATCATTACAAAGGTTTCCTAGACAAGGCATCTTTTTCAAAACATTTTCAAAACCACACACACAAAGCACCATTTCAAACAAATGAAAAGCAAAGGCAAGTGATCTAAAACAAGTAACTAAGAGCCCATGGATAACCATGGATGAAAAGGGTGCTAGCACCTTCCCTTTTCATAATCTACCCCCAGAACCCAAGAAAACATCTCAAAGGTCTTTCCTGTGCTTTTTGACCTTTCCTTTGGATAAAATAAAAAGTCGGTGGCGACTCTTGCTAAATCGAACAAGTGCGAAAACAAACGCAAAATCCCAAGTCAGTTCTCCCACCGTATCACATTGACAATGTCTTACAAATAGGGAAAGAGGGATGCAAATTTTTATTTATTCTTCTCTCCACTTACTCTCAACTTCTGAGAATTCCCCCATCGTCATCATTGATGCAGCTGCTGCCGGACCCCTTCCAACCAACGTCTCTTCTTTAATCAAGTAAGCCTCTAAATTCTTCTTGATCTGCATGTTTAAATTAGTCTAGATTCTATTTTTTATGCTTATTTAGGCTTAAGTCTAGTGAGTGTTGGTATTTGGCGGTGGCTAGACCATTTTCCCAAATGTTGATCGTTGTGCAGTCACTTTATAGTGGGAATATGTTATCTCTGTGTCGATATCACAATTCTAAATTGTCACCTGCAAGTATACATGTTGTGATTACAACAAGTAATAAGTATAAGAGTATCGTACCTACAAGGAGTATAGTTACTTATATTTGACTTTGTAAAATCCTATTATTTTAAGTTAAGCATGAGTGAGAAATAATAATAAGGTTGTTGATGGTGAATTCAGTGTTACTTATAACAGAACTATAAAGAATGCAAATAAGAGTGAAGTGTATTAAGAGAGATTGAGTTAAGCATAAATCCATTAGTATTATTTATGCATTTATGTGTCAATGTTGTGTGGAGTCAAGACAGGCAAGATCGGAATGATCTTATAGTGTATTTCTTCAACATTCAAAACATGCATGCAAGGGAAAATGAACAAATCTCTAAGCCTCACTTATAACCCAAGAATGCATCTTTTAATAAGTCTGATTTCCTTAATGGCTGCAGCTTCTTATATCTAAGTAAGCCAGGATATATATATATATATATATATATATATATATATATATATATATATATATATATATATATATATATATATATATATATATATATATATATATATATATATCCTACTTTTTCAACCATTTTTACTCATGAAATATGCTTGTTGTTATATCTCTCTCAACACCAAGTTGTTACCTATTTCTAAGTTGATCAAGCAAAGAAACAAGTTTTGCAATAAATACACATGGTAAAGCAATCACTAGCCTCACAACATAAAACATAAACACACTTTTAATATTAACTTCACTTAGCTCAATTTCAAAGGTTTTAGCTCATGATGAGCCGAGTACAAACAGCAAGTAAAGCTTTTACAATAAACATCTTAAGACAATAGAAATGATAAAAGATATAAACCTAAGAGAGGACTTTAAGGTCTCCTTGAGATAGATAATCTTCAGGAGGCAGCTTCCGTCATGCCACTACTCATCAGTTAGCACCAGAATGGATGAAGAAAGAAAACTCTCTCACACTTAACTATCCAAGCACCTCAAAAACTCTTTGTGAATATTTTCTTTGAACAACAAAACTCTCTCTCCTCTCTCTCTCCTCTCTCTCCTCTCTCTCTCTCTCTCTCTCTCTCTCTCTCTCTCTCTCTCTCTCTCCTCTCTCTCCTCTCTCTCTCTCTCTCTCCTCTCTCTCTCTCTCTCTCTCTCTCTCTCTCTCTCTCTCCTCTCTCTCTCTCTCTCTCTCTCTCCTCTCTCTCTCTCTCTTCAGCTCGCTTCTCTTTATATAGGCTACGGATTAGGGTTGGTATCTTGCATTGGATCATGGGCTTTTCTTATGAATCACATCAAGCCCAAATGGATTAGTGCCAAAACACCAACAACTGCTAGATGACACAAGGAATTCGTATGAAAAGAGGACGAGAGTGGGAGACAAGGTGACGTGTGGCATATTTAGCAGCAGACGGCGCTAGTTTCACTATAGCTTTATTCTCTTTTCTATAACACCAAGTTTTCCCTCCTTTATTTCTCCGTCATACTTTCCTTTAGGCCAACGGCTTCCCACATTGAAATTCTCTTGCCTAATAACTCTTCTTGAAATTTCCAGCTTGCATAACTTGCAGTAGTCCAGCTATGTCTTACCTCTGCTCGACCCTTCTAAACTTTGATCACACAAAAAACACAATTAAAATCTAAAAAGGGGAACACCTATTGTGCTCCTCACTAAGCATTAAATTAACTCTAACACGCAAGAAATTAAACTAAAAAGCAGTTAAAATACTTAAATAGAAAATACTAAAGGCATAAATTAACTCATTAAATGTGTGTTAACACACCCCAAACTTGAATCATTACATGTCCTCATGTGATACGACAGGAAAAGACAAACAGGACAACTTCAAGAAACTACCCCCTTCTTTTATCAGATCCAATCCTTACAAAACTCATAGTCATTCTCCTAGGGACTATCTTAAAAACATGCACTACTCAGTACTCGGGCTCAATCTTGATCGTGTGTGTGTTCTTTAGATTAACAACACTCCTTGTCACGACAGAGCTCTTCTGCTAAGTTAGTCAGCCTAATTTTAATTTTTCTTGCTTTTCTTAGCTTTCAACCTAGTGGGGGAATTTAACTCCTTGTTCTTGAAACTACACCTAGGACCACACTTGCATTCCTTAAAAGTCTTTTGTAGTTTCCCTTTTTTTCACTTAAATGATCTCACTTGGTCATGAGTCAACTTTGTCAATAATGGCGTGGACAACTACCATTCCTTCAGTTTCGGGCACAGGAACAAGACTTTGTTTTCTCTTCCAGTTTCAGGCACAAGATATGTTCCTCCAGACACGGGAACATAACTTTAATTGAGAAGTGCTTTTTGGAAAATTCTTGCACACCTTTGTGTGATTAATTTTATTTTAATGCAGTGCTCCCGGAGTGTTCTCGTCCTTTTAATAAGAGTATTCACCACCCCAACTAAACTTCAAAGCTAAAGAAGACAAATCATTCTCTTCTACAGGCTTCCTACTTCCTAGACTACCAAAGTCACAACAGGGGTTTCCAGTATAAAAGACTTGTTGCAAAAGATGCTCCTCAAGTCTTTGTCTCCTACAATTAAGGCCCAATAGAATTTCCCTAAGTCCGTTCACATGGTTTCTTCTAAGGGGAGTGTTTCTCAACTTTGTCCATATTGTCCTTATTTTTTTTAACAGCACAAAAAAAATTGAACTATAATTTAAAGAAAGAAAATAACACAGTTCATTAATAAAATAATAGGGCTACAAGTAGCCACTCAAAACAACATTAAGCAAAGGCTGAAACAACCAACAAAACATAAGAACAACATAATTAAAAACAATAGGATTAATATGATAAGGTGATGAATTGAGTCGAGTCACGACTCTAGCCACCACTCCCCCCATACTTAAAGTAAGGACAGTGTCCTCACTGTTCAGTAGAAGGGATGGTGCAAGCCTTTTTTCTCAAAGCTTACTAGCTAGGCACGAAGCCTGCTGCTCTTCCTAGAGGGATTCTTAAGAGTGGGATCTTGCTTAACTTTCTTCCTAGTATCCTTCTGGGCAGGCTCTGGAAGATTGGATTTGACATTGACAGTCTTGACAGGGGATTTCTTTGGAGGTGCTTTGGCTATTACAGGATTCTTGGCTGGGGTTGGTTATGTGGCATTCTTACTAGATGAACATAGGGTGTTGGCCTTTGCAGGCCCTTTAACCTTCTTGGGAGTGACTACAGGAGTCACATTGGCACTCGACTCTCCAAGAGTCTTCTCAGATTGTTTCAATTATTTCAAACTATCAGAGAGATTCCCTTCTTCCTCCTCCTCTTCTTCATCAACTCTCTTGTTAGAACCTTCCTCAGCTTCACTCACAACAGCCTTAATTCCTCTTCATTATCATCTTCGCTCGAGTTTTCCTCAGTCATGCCTATTGTTTTCTCCATTTTAGCATCTACTTGTTTTTTGTCATCTCCCTCCTCCTTCTCAGCTTTAATTTCTACTTTTTCTTCATCAACATTTTCACTTGGCTCCTCCTCTAATTCCTTTACAAATTCCTCAACAATCTTCTTTGCACCCTTTTGGTATTTTTCCTTTTCAGGTACTTCTTCTTGCAATTCCTTGTTATCCTTAGTTTCTTACTTGATCATAGTGTTTAGGTCTCATCATCATTATTAGACTCAGATTCTTCCTCCATCACTAGTTTTGCAATCACAATCTTTATCTTTGGGACCCACTTCTTGGGTGGTGCTTCTCCCTTGATATTCTTCTTCTTTTTCTTTGGTGAGTCGTCCTTAGGCCCACCTTGAGTGGACGTGCCCGGATCTTTCACAACAGCAGGCTCAAACTTCATTGCCTTCTTACCCTTTTTCTTCATTTTCTCTTCTTCAGTCTCCTCATTCACCAAGTCCTATTCTTCTTCATCTTCTTCCTCCATCCCCAATATGTGGTCAGAGAATGGAGGGGAAGGAATATCTGTCGTACCCCAAATTTGTCCTACCTTGATGATTTTATATTTAATTAAAGATGTTATAGCAGTATCTAATTACCCATATTTAGACTAGAGGTGTATTTTAATCCAGGAGAGTGGGGATTTCTAAATCACAAAGACTCATAAACCTATTCGCGAAGCATATTGGCCAATGGCCCATGCGATTCGAAAATAGAAAATCATTTAAAAAAAATTAATTATTATTATTAAGTTCTTAATTATTAAATAGTTGTTTAGTAAAAAATAGGTGGGAATTGAATATATCTAAAGCCATTTAAGAATGTTTGTTTGTTAATAAGAGAAGGGGTGAGGATGCAATTATATTAAAATTCCTATTGGCCCATTTCTTCTAAGTAGGAAACAGCGAAAGGTGGTGTTCAATTTACAAGCCCATTGGGTTTATTTAGTTGTCCCATTTCTACTTTGTCATCCAAACAACAAAAAGGGGTGTAATTATAAAACTGCAGGCCTATTAAACAGTTTATGGACAACCCATTTGTTGCTTTTTTTTTGTTTTAAGAAATTATTGAAAAAATGGTTGGATCTCCATGAAATATACAAAATTTCTTTACACAACTCCTTCCAAAAGTTCTTGGATCTCAAGTTATAATTTTAAGAACACATGGTCATGAAACAAAACACTTAGTGAAATTTTGCCCTAATTTGGTCAGGATTTTGACCTAACTTCATGCACTTTTTCATATAGTTCCAAGGGGAATTTTCAAAAGTGATTCAAATAGGGGTTGTAGAGAACATTACAAGCTTTCCAAAATGTCCAATAACTCCTTGAGATCATTTTTTAGCAGGGAGAATCGAAGAGATGAAGTTAGGGTTTTCACACATGAATTGCAAGTCATTTTGTGATGAACAAGATTCAAAATTCAAACTTATGCTGCATAACCTCTACTTTGAAGGCCTCAAACTTGTCAGGCACTCCATAATTAATTGCTTGCACAGCTGTTAGAGGTCTCAATTCAAGCATTCAATGCAAGGCCATGCTTTATATCCATTTTGGGAAGAAAGTGCACAATGCCATTTTGGTAAAGTAGCTTTTTGCATAAAACTTGTTCTTGAGCCGTGCACTTGTTCTCTTATGATCATACATGTCATATAACTCAATAGAAACTTGTTTAGACACATACAATCACTCAGCCCATGCTTGTACTACATATTGAAACTTGTTTTCCCACTTTTCTTCAAAATCAAGTAACCTAGCAATTAGCTTGTAACTTGTACTTCTGATTATCCAAAGCACTCAATACCTTTTGCTTATATATACATAAGTTATTTTCCACAAATCCCATGCATGCTTAAGCCGTGAAAACACCAAGAACACAGAATCACAAAAAATACTTCAAAACTTGCCATTTCTGAGTTTTGAATCCAATCTCCAAATTTGCTCGTGCGTTTCTTGGCCTTTTACTTTCAAAAGCTTCTAAACAACATAAACAAACAATCCCAACACTTGCAACACCACTGTAACACCTCCATCCTCATCCACCATTTTCAAAAATAGCACCTTGCACCTTGACTTCTACAGAACTCCTCAGGCACTTTCAGCTCAAGCTAAGCATCCCATTAGCTTCCTGGGAACTTGAGGAAGCTAATCCAATCATTGGAACTCACTAAAAGCTACTCAAAATCCAAACCCGATACCCTCTTGAAAGGTAAGTTTTCTGAATTTTGAACTCTTCATACATGCATCATTAACGGTTTATTTGTGAATGAAAAATGTAGATATCATTTCCCTAAAGCTAACCATGTCCATAGTTTTCATTAATTTTGTTTGAGCTTAGAGAATTTTAAGATTGAAGTTTCTAAAATTTTTAGGGTTTAGATTTGGGCCATTAAAATTCATGCTTATCTTTGATCTATAATTTTATTGCTTTGCATTTCTGAAATCGTGAGGAAATTTGCTACAAGTTTCCTGTTTACACTTTTCATTTTTGTTGAGAATTGAATGAGATACAGAGGTTCAGGCTGGGCGTGAGGTTGAAAATGAAGTTGGCCTCAGGAACGTGTTTACCATATATATTTATGGTTTGATTTATATAAACGGATGTATAGCCACCGCAGTGGTAGAAGCGTGCGCCTGTGACTATAGGGACCTGGGTTCGAGCCCCAGTGGTACCTTTTTGGTTTTTTTTTTTGCATATTTCTCACATTCTGACTTTTTTGGACAGACGCCTGGGCTTAACAGTTTTGGGCCCTTATTTTTTTCTTACTGCTGACTCGTTTGCTGGCTATTCATGCCCCTGGCCCATTTTATTTTATTTATTTATTTTCTTAAATATTTTATCTAATGCTAAAAAAATCCGAAAAAATATAAAAAACATTAGATTTATATTTTGATATAGTTTATTTATTTTTTACACAAAAAAATTATTTTATTTAATCATACTTTATTTTATTTTTACTAATTGGTTTGTAAATTTTATTAAAAACTAGCGTTTTAGTTATTTTCTTTTACACAATTAAAATATATTATTTTTAAAACCAAAAAAGACCAAAAATATTTTGTAATACTATAAATTATTTTTAAGACAAAAAATACCAAAAATATTCTTCTTATAAACTTAATTTCTATTTTAATCAATTAATAGATTAGGGTTTTGTTTAATTTCTTTTCCTAGTACATTTAGGTTTACCCTTTTATTATTTTAATTAATTATTTTCTTTTAGTTAATTAGTTTAAAAACAAAAAAAAAACCCTTTTCCTAAAAAATCCAAACAAAACATCCATTTACAAATTTACTTGTACATTATTTATTTCAATTCTTGTACAAATTCAATATGGTTGTAATAGATAATTAGGCTTTATTTTCTTGCAATCCCCATATATAATTTGTACACCCCCTCCCACAAGTATTGTAATAGTGTAGAAATTTTAAATTCTGTAATTTATCGCTTTATATATAAATGCTAGTAATTAGGATTTGTATGGAAAGACTAAAACCAATCAATAGAAAACCCTAATCAAAGACAAAACCAAGCATGAAAATCAATACACTTGCACACAAGCACCCTTAGGGTAAAATCCACTTGGTTGCCTTACAAAATGGTCATATTACGCATCTGAGGTATCTTAGCAAAAACAAGCAAAAATATAAGATCATAGTCCCTCGATGACGCTATTCATGTTACCTTTAAAATGATCTTAGTCCCTAAAGAGAATGCTAAGATACCTTGCAACATTTCTAATCATGGTTATACAATGACCGACGCCCGTCTCGTTTACATCCAAAGATAAGGTTTCTTACCAAATCAAGGGTAAGATAACAATGTCAAAGGAAAGAGGAAATGGATCTGGAATACTTTTGAGTAGGTAGAATGTTTCTACTTACTTTCTCAATTTCAAAACAAAAACATCCTTGCTATTTTCAAAACAAACACCAACACTTTCAAAACATCTTTTAAAACTTAAAAACATTTTCAAAAGATCAACACCTTTTTATACATTCTTACGAACGAGAATCATTACAAAGTTTGCCTAAACAATGGCCTCTTTACAAAATACTTTCAAAAACCACACAAAAGCATAATTTCAAACAAAAGCAAGTGATATAGAAAGTAACTAAGAGCCCATGGAAAACCATGGATGAAAAGGGTGCTAATACCTTCCCTTTTCATAATCTACCCCCCGAACTCAAGAAATAATCTCAAAGTTCTTTCATGTTCTTTTTTCACCTTTCCTTTTGGATAAAAGAAAAGTCGGTGGAGACTTTTGCTAAACCGCAACATTTGTGAACAAACACAAAACACCCAAGTCAGTTCTCCCACCGTATCACAGAACTGGCGACTCTGCTGGGGAGAATTCTAAAAGTGGGGTTACCTTAGGGTTAGATCACATTTACTTGTTTTCATTGTTTGACTTGTTTGCTTTACATTATGGTTCTTTATTTGGGTTTGAATCCTCTACCCGGATTTGGGATACCTTATAGGTAAGTAGCAATACATTGTGGAAACTGTGTGGGGTATACCGACATGGTCTAAGAAATAGCTATTATAGTGCGACATATTTGTGGGTACCGGTAGCCCTTGAGTTAATCAAGGAGAATATGGGGCCGCTGAGTGATGTCATGAAGCACTAATGAACTTTTAGAACCTTTACTTGACCAACTTGGCCTTTAGGATGTAGTGAGATGATCGGCTTTGGTTCAGTCCGAAGTTGGTAGATACTCGATACTACACTCATTGAGGTTTGGTTTTTTGGGATATTTCAGTCTCCATTAAAGAGGCTTGTGCTGAAACAATGACCAAGGAAACAAACCAGTGATATTGAGCTCCTTAGAACCCGGTTACTATTGCTTGGACAGGTTTTAAGCCAACTAAACTTCAAGAGGGTACTTACCTATAAAACTCCATACATGCCTAAACCTAAGGACTTGTTTGCTTTGTTTGTGTATATTTACTTGTACATAACATCATGAACATCATAACATCATACTCATTCACTAACCAATTCAAGGATCTTAGGATTTATCTTTGTTCTATTTTGTAGGACATGGATTATATTCGCAGGAAAACCATTCAAGTTAATCTTGTAAGGATCCCTCCAAAACTTAAAGAGCTAGCTTCAAGGATTCCTGAAAATTCTCCATTCACCGAAAGACATGGTCGTCTCCTAAACTTGGTCACCTCCAACAGTGATGAAGACATGATGAAGGTGCTTTTTCAGTTCTTTGATCCTTTACACCATTTCTTCACATTTCCCGATTATCAACTTGTGACAAATTTGGAAGAATTCTCCCAACTCTTGAGGATTCCTATTCTCAATCAACTACCTTTCAACGGTAAGGAAAGAGATCCAAAGCCAGAAGAGATTGCTCAAGCTCTACACTTGCAACCATCTTATGTCACAACCAATTGGGAAACAAGGAGTGGTGTCAAGGGTTTCCTAGCAAGGTTCTTGTTTGAGAAATCCCAAAATTGTTGGAACTCTCTAGATTTGCAAGCTTTTGAGGAAAATTGTAGCACTCCTCATCTATGGGATGGTTTTGTTTCCAAATCCTGACCAACTCATAGATGTGAACACTTTCAAAATCTTTATGTCTCGTAACCCGGTGCCTACTTTGCTAGGGGACATCCTACATTCTTTTCACACTCGCACTATGAGGAAAAGAGGTATCCTTATGTGTTGTACTCCTCTCTTGGAAAGATGGTTTATTACGCATCTTCCCCAATCTGTATTGAAGAATAAGAAAGGTTCACAGTGGTCACAAAGGTTAATGACGCTCAAACATTCAAACATTCATTGGTGTTCCCGATCCATAGAGAATGTTACTATTGTCGACCGATGTGGAGAATTCCCTAGTGTCCCTTTACTTGGAATTAGGGGAGGTATCACCTACAACCCCTGCTTAGCCTTAAGATAGTTTGGTTACGCCCGAAGGGATGGCCCACATGAGATGCTCGATCAAGGTTTGGTATTTGACTACGAGAACGATGATCAAGGTCATCGCCAGAGATTTATCCGAGCTTGGATGATTTTTAACAAGGTAGATAGAAATACATTGGGGCATAATAATTCCATCCCTCTTGAGCCTTACCTCAGATGGGTATGAACTCGTTCTCAGACTTATGATGCCTTATCCCTCCATTCTCTTGGTAATCATTGAGCCTGTCATGGAAGGAGATGTTTCATACACTATCCTGCATCCTGACATGCCCACCTCTCTTGAAACAAAGAGATTGGATACAACTCAAGAGGGAGCGAGACACTTTCGAAGCCCAATACTGCGCTAGCGAGAAGAAGGTTTTGGAGCTTACTAAGCAACTTCATGAGGAGCAGACTCTGAATGCCTACATCGCACCAAAGAGGATGCGTACAACCTTTTTATCTTAGAGTTTTTTTTAATGTTTTGCCCAAATAGGCATTGATGTACTCAAACTTTAATTTATTAATATAACGTGTGTTTCTTTTTTTGTCTAAAACAAATTTGAATCTTTAAAATCCTTGAAATCATTGCATATGCATCTACCATTCATCATAACATAACGAGGTTTCTTGAAACAAGTATGCTCATCTTTCTACTGTTTATTTCAGTAAGATGGATCTTGAACAGACAGTGAAGGACCTCCAAGCACAAAATGCTCAGTTTCAACAGATGTTCTTAACTCTGGCCAAAGGACAGGAAGAGTTGGAGACCTTGCTGGTTGAAGAGAAGAAAAAGAAAACAAAGAAAATAACCGGAATTCTAAATATCGGAAGAAGATTACAAGGACAAGCAAGAAGGACCCTAGACTTTGCAATGTCATCTGGTGAGAAAGACAATCAAGATGGGAAAGGCAGGGAAGCAGTTGTCCAACCAGAAGAGGAAGAGGAAGAGGAAGAAGAAGACTATTCTTAAGAACAATATCCTCCAGCCGACGACAAGTATAAGCATCTGGAAGAACGGTTAAATGCAATGGAAATTCAAAAAGTGCCTGGTTTGGACTTTGAGGAGTTGGGTCTAGTGTCTGGGATTGTCATTCCTCCAAAATTCAAGGCACCGGTGTTCACCAAGTACCACGGAGTTTCATGTCCCAAAATGCATCTCTAGTCTTATGTGAGGAAAATATAGCCTCATACTGCTGACAAGGATTTATGGGTACACTTCTTTCAAGACAGTCTCCGAAACTCAACTTGATTGATTTTATCAGCTAGAAAGAACCAATGTTCATAATTGGGAAGATCTGGCCGCTGCCTTTTACAAACAATACCAATATAATGCAGACCTTGTTCCCACCCATACTCAACTCCAGAGTATGGCCATGGTTTCAAGTGAAGGCTTCAAATACTATGCGCAAAAATGGAGGGAATTAGCAGGAAGAGTCCAGCCTCCCCTATCTGAAAGAGAGTTAGTAGACATGTTATTGGGCACCTTGTCCGGTCCTTTCTTTAATCACTTAATTGGGAGTTCCTCTGCAGGTTTTACCGAACTGATATTGACCGGAGAAAGAGTGGAAGTCGGGATAAAGAATGGGAAGATTCAAAAAGATGCATCCTCTGCTGTCGTAAGAAAACCATTCATTGGAAAAAAGAAGTTTTTGCTGTATATCCTCAGAGAAATCAAAATAGGGCTGAACGTCTTCCAATGGTGGGGGCTGACATGATTCCTAAACCCGCACCAGCTCAGCAAAGAAGCAACCAGCCAAGAATGGAAAGACCAGTCAGACAGTTCACTCGAATTAATATGATACTATCTCAAGAATTGCCACATTCGTTAAGATCCAATCTAGTGACTTTGAAAGAAGTTCCAAAGAATCCTAACACAACCTCTCCTCATTATCATCCTAATGCCCGTTGTGCATACCATTCTGAGAGTTCTGGCCATGACACTAACAACTGTTGGGCTCTGAAGAACAAGGTACAAGACCTTCTTGAAGCCAAAGAGATTGAATTTGATGCGCCAAAAATTCCCAATGTCATCACCGCCCATATGCCCAAGCACGGCCGTAATGTCAACACCGTTGAAGAATATATGTTTGTTACTTTGGTTGATGAACTTGTGACCCCACTCCTAACTATCAAAAAGAACTTGTTGAATGCCGGTGTATTCCCAGGCTATGATGAAAGCTGTCATTTCTGTTTATCCTCACCAACCAGTTGTCATTTGTTAAAAGTAGGCGTTCAATGCCTAATAGATGACAAGGAGATTTTGTTCGAGAAGACTTCTATTCCAACTATTTCTTATAATGGTGTTTCCATAGTGACCATTTCCGCCAATTTTTCCAGGGTCTCCACCAAAAGACCGGTTAGAATTACATTAGTTCCTAAAGTAGCCCTGTTGATAATTACAATGCCTGGACCAATCCCGTATTCGTCAGACAAAACCGTCCCATGAAATTATGGAGGTGATATCTACTATCACAGTATCAAGCAAGATTGGCCAGCTGCTGAAAATTCAAGCTCTGAGAAGGTTGACTGCAATATCAGTAACATCACAGGGACAAGCAAGATAACCCGAAGTGGAAGGGTATTCTCTCCAGAAATTGCTCCTCCAAAAGCTATTTCTGGACCTGTAATCATTCTTGTTGTTGTTGCTCCTCCAAAGGCTATTCGCAGTCCTGTAATCATCTCTGCTAATACTCTTGTTGACAAAACTGTTGCAGTCCCTGTTATCACCCCTACTGACATTCCTACTGCCGAGTCAACCGAGACTCGAGGCAAAGGTATTCTGGTTGAGCCTGTCTAGATGAAGGCACAATAAGTAGCTATCCCTGAGACCTCCTGAAAAGAGATGGAGGAAATTCTAAAGATTATAAAAAGAATCGACTACAACATAGTCAAGAAACTGGGTCAAACTCCATCAAAAATTTCCATGCTGGCTTTATTGTTATGTTTCAAGGCTCATGCAAAGGCCTTGGTAAAATTCCTTAAAACTGCCTATGTACCCCAAGAAACATCTGTCGATCAGTCCCAAGACTGTATAGCCAGCTTGACTGCAGATAATGGTTTAGTTTTTTCGGATGTTGATTTAACACCGATGGGGAGGAAGCATAACGAGGCATTGCATATCTCAGTCGAATGCAAGGGCACGCCTTTAGCTCATGTCTTGGTTGATACAGGTTCGTCTCTGAATGTGTTGCCTAAAAAGGCTCTTGATAGGCTTGATTGTGAAGGATTGACCTTGAAACCTAGCAACATAGTAGTGAGGGCCTTCGACGGCTCAAAAAGGATGGTGCATAGGGAAGTGGACATCCCTATAAAAGTTGGAACCCAAACATTTGATTCAACTTTTTATGTAATGGATATTTTCTCTTCATATTCTTGCTTATTAGGCCGACCGTGGATTTACAATGCTGGTGCCGTTACCTCTATGTTGCATCAAATGCTAAAACATCCAATTCAGGGGAAAATCATCATTGTTAATGGAGAAGAAGAATATATGGTCATCCATCTAAATTCCTTCAGATATGTGGAATTAGATGGTGAATTTATCGAAACTCCATTCCAGCACTTTGAAGAAGTCCTGCAAACTGTGGCAGTAACCAAGGTTGTTTCTCAAGTCCTAAAGATTACAAGGCCTCCGCTCAAGATGTCCTATCTAAAAGATGCCAAGGCAGTGATAGAAGAAGGTGGGTGCACTATTTGGGGTCAACTCCCAGATATCCCATACAAATCTGACAAATTTGGTTTGGGTTTCACTTCAGGAGCCCAGAAAGTTGTATACCGTGCTCATGCCGGAGGACCACCCTTGAAGATCAGCAACCACAGAGTCAACACGGTAGAGGATGATGAAGACAGCTGTGACCTGGAGGATTGGATTTTCCCAACTGTCAGTGGAAGGCTCAGCAACTGGGAAGCTATAGATTTTGTCCAGATCACTTTTATCCTGTCGTAATTTGTCTTTAAATTTTGTCAGATCTATAATATTAAACAATTTTGACTCTTAAAACCTTGTGTCTTACCCGAGGCACAATAGTCCATTTGTAAGGGTTATTATCTCATTTCCATATGATATTAATGAATCATAGACGTTTTTGCATACAAACTTTGTGCTCATTGTTTTTCTTTTTACATTTTTACTTCTTTCAAAGATAGTTATACTCTTACACACACTCACATTCAAAATGCAGATCTACGTCCATTCGGGATCCCATGGGTAACAATTCTTCTATGGCCTTCTGTGATTCTGAAAATCTAATCTACCAAGTCGAAGACGAAGGTGAGGAAGTTTGTGAAGTACCAGGGGAACTCGCCAGGTAACTACAACAAGAGGAGAGGACCATACAACCCCACGAAGAACCAATGAACACAATTAACCTAGGTACCGAAGAAGACAAAAAAGAAGTCAAGGTGGGTTCCAATCTGGAACCCAGTGTCAAAGAGCGTTTGATTCAGCTGCTACATGATTATGTTGAGGTCTTTTCCTGGTCGTACAAAGACATGCCAGGACTTGATGCAGACATTATGGTACATCGTCTACCAAAAAAATAAGATTGTTCACCAGTAAAACAAAAGGTTTGTCGCATGAGACCAGACATGTCAGAGAAGATCAAAGCAGAAGTCATGAAACAATTCAACACCGGATTCTTGGTCGTTACTTCCTATCCTCAATGGGTCGCTAATGTTGTTCCCGTGCCTAAAAAGGACGGAAAAGTATGAATGTGCATGGACTACAGAGATTTGAATAGGGCAAGTCCTAAGGATGATTTCCCACTTCCCCACATTGATATTCTAGTTGACAATACATCACATCATAAAGTGTTTTCCTTCATGGACGGTTTCTCAGGCTACAACAAAATCAAAATGGCACCTGAGGACATGGAGAAAACAACCTTTGTCACGCATTGGGGCACATTCTTCTACAAGGTTATGCTATTCGGGTTGAAGAAAGCTGGGGCAACCTATCAGCGTTCCATGGTATCCCTATTTCACGACATGATACATCACGAAATAGAGGTCTACATGGACGAAATGATAGCCAGATCTCAAACAGAAGAAGAGCATCTTGACCATTTACACAAACTCTTTGAGAGACTAAAGAAATACAAGTTGAGGTTGAACCCAAATAAATGCACGTTTGGAGTGAGGTCTGGTAAACTCCTAGGATTTGTCGTCAGCGGAAAAGGTATTGAAGTAGATCCTGCCAAGGTGAAAGTAATATAAGAAATGCCTGCTCCTCGTACCGAGAAGGAAGTCAGAGGATTCTTGGGACGGTTAAACTATATTTCCAGATTAATTTCTCACCTGACAGCTACTTGTGAACCAATCTTCAAATTACTGAAGAAATATTAAGTAGTCAAATGGAATGATGAGTACCAAACTGCCTTCGATAAGATCAAAGAGTACCTGCAAGAGCCTCTGTGATCGGTGGGAACGAGAACTGACTGTTTTTTAATATGCTGGTTCGCGTTTGCATTTGTTTTTGCAAAGTGTCGCGGTAAGCAAGAGTCGCCACCTTCTTTTATTTTATCCAACAAGGAAAGGACAAAAGCACAGAAAAATTCCTTTTCGAGATTGTTTCTCGGGTTCGGGAGGTAGATTATAGAAAGGGAAGGTGTTAGCACCCTTTCTATCCGTGGTTATCCACGGGCTCTTAGGTACTTGCTCACTATGTTTTCAAAAGTTTTCTTTTCTTTGTGATTGTGGGTTTTGAAAAGAATTTTGTTTTTGAAGAAAGTGTAAGTGCGAAAAGTTTTTGTTTTGTTTTTAAAAGGAGCAAGTTCTTAAGAACCTCTACCTACTCAAAAAGGAATTTAATTGTGCAAATGTCCTTTAGACAGTGTTATCCCACTATTAAGGAGTAGGTAGCACCGTCGTTGGAGTTTTCGGGTCAATTCGATTTAAGGGACTTGTGGTCACTAAAGCAACGTTAGGACACTTTAGTGGTAATCCTAATGTCTTAGATCATTTTTATCGAGGCAACCATTTCGAGGCAACTTATGATCTTAGGACAATAAGGACGACCTCTAAAACATCCTATACTTAATGACCACATTTGAGGCAACCAAATGAGGTGTACCCTAGGAGTGGCATGTGCAAGTGTGTCAATTTTCAATTTATATTATCTTTGTATTTTTAGGTGTTCTACCATTTGTTTTTAGATCTTGTCATACAATCCTAGTTAGCATACATCTAAGTAGTTAATATATGTACAGGAATTTAAAGTACAGAAACTGTAAATACTACACTATTACAAGGCTTCGGGAAGGGGATTATTTACATGTCCAAAATTGGGGGAATAATAAGCAGTTACGATAAAATAAACGCGCATGAAACTTAAAAAAACCTAGCATATAATCTTTTTGTTGTTTTATTTTATTTTTTGAGAAAATGCTAAATATTCAGTTAAGTCAAATTTAATTAATTAAAAAAAATACTGATTAAAATTTATTCTAAAACAAACCTAATATTTTTTTGTATTTTTGTTTATGAAAAAAGATTGAATTTGAATAAAACCTAAGTCTACCGATTTTAAAATTGGAGAAAATAAGTTGAAATGATTAATTAAATTAAATCCTAATTCTAAGTTGTTTATTTTTTATGATTTTTAATTAGAACTAAAACTAAAAGGAATAAACGGAAACAAAGTAAACAGAGTACAAATGGGCCAGGCAGCAAAATAAGGAGAAAAAAAAAGTAATTCTGGAGGCCTGGGTCGAAAGAGATGCAGGCTGTCTTTCGACCCAGTGAAGAGGCTGGATCGAAGGTGCATGAGGGGCTGTACTCTGAAGGGTTTCGATCTGGACATGTCATCCTTCGAACTGGAAGTCCTGGGTCTAGTTCGAAGCTAAACTGTTGAGCTTCGAAGCTCTGAACAAGAAGCTGAGCATGAGGTTCCTGCAAAACGAAACACATATTAAAAGTCCAGGGGGACTTAACCCCCCTGGTTCGAATCTCCTCTTATTCGCACCTGCTGAACCTGAGTCTGGGTTTGTTTTATCCTAGGATTCAAAGGATAAACTCAGATTGTGCCCAAGCGATGGCACAATCTCAACTCTGCACTGTAGCTCACATGAAGCACATTAAATCATTCACAAACAGAAAAAATATGAATATGCAATCGAAATGAATTTGAGAGTGAGCTTGAGATTAGATTTTTTCTTTTACCAAACAGAGGTGCTTCGACCTGTAGTTATGAGGGGGGAGGCGTTCGCTGGGTGGCAGCTTTGGCTTGGAAAATTCTGGGTTGCGTCTCTCCAAGTTCTCAATTTTTCTGTATCTTTTTCGCCTCCTTTTTTGCAGCATTTGAAAATTCTTTATATAGAGGGGGTGAAGGGGACAGGAAGACAAAGGTTTAAATGACCTTGATTATGTGTTTTGACAGCCATGAAGGAGGATTCGTAACGTTAATTATGTGTTTGAAAGCCATGAATGAGAGTTTGTAACGTTGGCTAAACACATGGGATTCTGTCCCTTTTTGAATTTTGAATGACAAGCAGCTGGCCTTCGAATGCTCCCCTTCGAATGGGCTGATGGCTTCTTTTGAATGCTCCCTTTCGAATGGGCTGATGGCCTCCTTCGAATGCTTTTCGAAAGCTTCTTCGAATGGACCCTTTGAATGCTTCTTCGAATGGACCTTTTTGGAATTCCAATCGAAGGACACTGTTATAATGCCAGTCGAAGTACTTGTCCATAATGCCAATCGAAAGGCTTGTCCAGAATGCCAATCGAAAGGCTCTTTCAGAACACCAATCGAAGGATCTTTCAGAATGCAAATCGAAAGCCTTGACATAATGCCAATCGAAATGCTTGTCCATGATGCCAATTGAAAGGCTCCTTCAGAACACCAATCGAAGGGTCTTTCAGAATGTAAATCGAAGCACTTGTCCAGAATGCCAATCGAAAGAGCTTGATAGAATGCCAATCGAAAGGCTCCTTCAGAACACCAATCGAAAGGTCTTTCAGAATGCAAATCGAAATGTCCTTAAAGCACCACTCAAAAATTTTCCTTTTCCTTAGGCAAGAGTTTGTGATCAACCATGCAGGGGGGAGACTTTGGGAAACATGAGAGGGCAAATTTTGGGGTACAATAGTTGCCCTTGTTCAATCTTCTTGAACCTGAGGATGTAGATTGGCTTGCGTGCCTTTCGTGATCCGAAGGTGGAAGATGATTGAACACTAGAGTGTCCAGAAATTTGCACTCGCATGGTGAAGTATCAGCATTGTGATGTCAGGAATGGGCTTACAGATGCCATTTGGAGATTGTTGGTAGGTGGTTCGGTCTTTGTTGACAGGTTGCGCCTCAGAAAAAATCTTTAGGAATCGATTTAACTGATTTTGTCTCTATTAAATGGATCGTCATCGGAAAAATCTTTAGGAATCGATTTGACTGGACCGGTCAAGGTCTTGGAATAACTTCAACTGGATCGGCATCAGAAAAATCTTTAGGAATCGATTTAACTGAACCAGAGGAGGTCTTGGAATAACTTCAACTGGATCGGCATCATAAAAATCTTTAGGAATCAATTTAACTGAAACAGAGGAGGTCTTGGAATAACTTCAACTGGATCGGCATTAGAAAAATCTTTAGGAGTCGATTTAACTGAAACAGAGGAGGTCTTGGAATAACTTCAACTGGATCAGCATCAGAAAAATCTTTAGGAGTCGATTTAACTGAAACAGAGGAGGTCTTGGAATAACTTCAACTGGATCGGCATCAGAAAAATCTTTAGGAGTCGATTTAACTGAACCAGAGGAAGTCTTGGAATAACTTCAACTAGATCGGCATCAGAAAAATCTTTAGGAATCAATTTAACTGAACCAGAGGAGGTCTCGGAATAACTTCAACTGGATCGGCATCAGAAAAATCTTTAGGAGTCGATTTAACTGAACCAGAGGAGGTCTCGGAATAACTTCAACTGGATCGGCATCAGAAAAATCTTTAGGAATCGATTTAACTGAACTAGAGGAGGTCTCGGAATAACTTCAACTGGATCGGCATCAGAAAAATCTTTAGGAATTGATTTAACTGAACCAGAGGAGGTCTCGGAATAACTTCAACTGGATCGGTATCAGAAAAATCTTTAGGAATCGATTTAACTGAACCAGAGGAGGTCTTGGAATAACTTCAACTGGATCAGCATCAGAAAAATCTTTAGGAATTGATTTAACTGAACCAGAGGAGGTCTTGGAATAACTTCAACTAGATCGGCATCAGAAAAATCTTTAGGAATCAATTTAACTGAACCAGAGGAGGTCTTGAAATAACTTCCACTGGATCGGCATCAGAAAAATCTTTAGGAGTCGATTTAGCTGAACCAGAGGAGATCATAGCTGAGAACTTAACCGGATATTTCCTGAAAGGTAAAGGTCAGTCATATGCAATGCATGATATGGATCAAGCAATGATGTTCTCAACATAAATGAGATTGTATGGTATGATGCATATATGCATGTATCATGATGTATGGAAATGTGATGTTTTAGCTGGGGAAAATAAATCCCGGAGCTGCTGGAGAATAGAGTTGAGTTCTTAGTTTCCACTGGGGATGACGAACGAGGATGATTGCAAGGATAAACCTGTTAGGAGAAAAGAACTTCGTTGGGGGATAAACATGGTGAAGAGATTATTCCGAGGGGAAATACTCTGTGGGGGAGAGATGCTTTGCTAAGATTTTAACGATAAACTCCGCCGGGGATTCTGTTGATAAGCTCTGTCGGGGATTTTGATGATGAACTCCGCTGGGGATTGATTACCATTGCTGGTGATATTGAATCTGTTGAGGATAGAAGTCCTGCTTAGGGAAAGAAAGAACTTCGTTGGGGATGATCTTTCAGTTGCAACTTGCTGAGGATAACCTTCTGAATTTGGCTGGGGAGATACATTTGTATTCTGCAGGGGACAAGCTTCCAGAATCTACTGGGTGAGATGATTCAACTCTGACGGGGAAGCCTTTTTAGACTGTGCTGGGGAAATGGCTCCACTGGGGGTATCTTGCATTCTGCCGGGGAACATTCTTATATTCCGTTGAGGAATATTTAAGACTGCCAGGGATACTCTTATGTTTGCTGGGGGACATCCTTATACTCCACCGGGGAATATTAAGACCTTCTGGGGGATACCCAACCTTTTTAGCATTGATGGTGGACGAGCTCTGCTTGGGGGGAGCATTGCTGATTTGTTCATAGTTACAAGGCTCAGCTGGGAGAGCCACCATTGTTGTCTTACTCTACAGGGAGTGAAAGTATCTTAGCCATATTCTTCAACTGAATATATATCGTGGTACCTGGTGGGCAAAGCAATTAGACCGCTCAGACAAATATTATTGCCCTGTTTCTGATATCACCCGTAATTAGTCCTTTGTTTCGCATGTAAATATTTATGAGCAGCAATTTAATGTCAAATGCATATATCAAAAATGAACATTGGACGTTCTTTGCAAAACAAAACAGATAAAGGAAAAACAATTGGAAATTAGTTTGAAAATTAGTTTGTATTGACTTTGAAGTTTGGCCTGTAAATAGGCGTTTTGTACAAGAGGCTGACGTCCTAGTAAGAGAACGCCGCCGAACAAATAGAATTTATACAATTTGTGAAAACAAAACAGCTATGTGAATAATCCCATTGGGTTCCAACTCTGCTATTGCCTTTATATCTTCAAGCATCTTATCACTTTGTTGCTTAGTTGAAGGTGAATCTGATTGACTGGTGTCATCCGAGCCTGATAGTTGATACCGAAGTCCGGATGCGAGGTGATCCAATGAGACATAGTATTACGCTTTAATCCCTAACTTTTTCCTGAACCTCCCTTTCGGGTTTTCAGTCCACCGGGATACCCATTTTTGCCCAAGCCGCCTTTTCAGGTTTTCGACTTGCCGGGTGTACAGATTTTTTTTATTTTCATCCCTTATTTTTGCCCGAACCCTTTTGGTTCGCCGGGAAGCCCTTATTTTTGCCTAGGCTAGTCAACCTAGCGGGTCTTTGATTATGCGTAGTATCTTTTTACTATGTCTGCATTGACGGGGTGAGGAAGATCGTCACCATCCATGGTGGTTAAAATCATCGCTCCTCCTGAGAAGATGTTCTTAACCACAAATGGCCCTTCGTAAGTAGGGGTCCATTTGCCCCTGGGATCACCTTGAGGTAGAATAATGCGCTTGATTACCAGGTCTCCAACTTGATACTCTTGTCGTCTGACTTTCTTGTTAAATGCCTTGATCATCCGTTTTTGATACGTCTGACCATGACAAATAGCTGTGAGTCTCTTTTCGTCGATTAGATTCAATTGATCAAGTCGGGTCTGGATCCAGTCGTCTTCGCTCAAACCTGCATCCTTCATGATCCAAAGAGAGGGTATCTGAACTTCAATGGGCAAGACTGCCTCCATGCCATAAACCAAGGAAAAGGGTGTTGCCCCTGTTGACGTCTGTGCTGAGGTATGGTACCCATGAAGAGCAAATGGTAACATCTCATGCCAGTCTTTGTATGTCACTGTCATCTTCTGCACAATCTTCTTAATGTTCTTATTAGCTGCTTCTACAGCCCCATTCATCTTCGGCCGGTAGGGAGAAGAGTTATGATGTTGTATCTTGAATTGTTCGCAAAGCTCAATGATCATCTTGTTGTTAAGATTGGTACCATTGTCCGTAATGATCCTCTCTAGTACACCGTATCGACAGATTAGGTTGTGCCGAATGAACCGTGCCACGACGTTCTTGGTTACCGTAGCAAAGGAAGCTGCTTCAACCCACTTCGTAAAGTAATCAATCGCTACCAGGATGAAACGATGCCTGTTGGATGCCGTAGGTCTGATTTGCCGATCATATTGATGCCCCACATTGCAAAAGGCCAAGGTGTTGTCAAAACATTCAGAGGAACTGGAGGAATATGCACCTTATCAGCATAGACCTGGCACTTGTGACATGTCCGAGAATGCTGATAACAGTCGGCTTCCATTGTGGACCAGTAATATCCTGCCCGAAGGATTTTCTTTGCCATGGTATGTCCACTGGAATGAGTTTCGAAAGCACCTTCATGCAGCTCTGCCATGATCCTTTCTGCTTCAATTTTATCCACGCAACGCAGTAAGGTTGAATCATGGTTACGTTTGTAAAGAATTCCATTGCTAATGAAGAACTTTGCCACGAACCTTCTCAGAAACTTCTTGTCGTTAACAGATGCACCCTCAGGGTATTCTTGAGTCTCAAGGTACCTCTTCACTTCATGATACCAAGGATTTTCTGTTGCCTCTTCGGTCTCAAGATCACAGCAATGTGCAGGTTCATCCAATTTCCAAATAATGATTCGGGGAGCCTCGTTGTCCCACTTGACTTTGAACATAGAAGACATCGTAGCTAACGCGTCCGCCAAATGATTCTCCTCTCTTGGGAAGTGTTCAAAGGTTATCTCCTCGAAATGGGGAAGCAACGTCAATACATACTCCTTGTAAGGAATAAGAATTGGGTGTTTCGTATCCCACTCTCCTTTGATCTGACTGATCACAAGAGAGGAATCTCCGAAGACACTCAGAAACTTAATCCTTAGGTCAATTGCAGCTCGGAGACCCATAATGCATGCTTCATACTCTGCCATGTTGTTGGTGCAGTTAAAACATAGTCGGGCGGTAAACGAAGTATGAGAGCCTTTAGGAGATATGATCACAGTGCCAATTCCATTACCCAAAGAGTTTGAAGCTCCATCAAAATGCATAGACCATTGGGATCCTTCCTCAGGTCCTTCATCCGGTCCAGGTGTCTCACAATCAGTTACTACCATGATATTCTCGTCTGGGAATTCAAAATTCATGGACTGGTAATCATCCACTGCCTGATGTGCCAAATGGTCTGACAATACACTTCCCTTGATTGATTTTTGAGTTGTGTATTGGATGTCATACTCAGTCAGGATCATCTGCCATCTTACTATTCTTCCGGACAAGGCGGGCTTTTCGAAGATATACTTGATTAGATCCATCTTTGAAATCAACAGAGTTGTGTGAGTCAACATATACTGCCTCAGCCGGCGAGCAGCCCATGCCAAAGCGCAACAAGTTTTCTCGAGCAGTGAGTATCGGGTCTCACAGTCGGTAAACTTTTTGCTAAGGTAATAAATGGCATGCTCTTTTCGGCCAGACTCGTCATGCTGCCCCAGCACACACCCCCATTGAGTTGTCAAGCACTGTCAAGTATAAGATTAGAGGCCTCCCTTCCACTGGTGGCATCAAAATGGGTGGCTCCTGGAGATACTCCTTAATTCTTTCGAAAGCGGCCTGGAATTCATCATTCCAACGTACCACTTGATCTTTCTTCAGCAGTTTGAAGATTGGCTCGCAAGCAGCAGTTAGGTGCGAGATGAATCGGGCAATGTAGTTCAGACGTCCTAGAAATCCTCTGACCTCTTTCTCTATCTTGGGAACTGGCATCTCTTGTATGGCTTTCACCTTGGCAGGGTCCACTTGAATACCTTTGTCGCTCACGACGAAACCTAGCAGTTTGCCAGACCTCACCCCGAAGGTGCACTTGTTCGGGTTCAACCTCAGCTTGTATAGCTTCAACCTGTCAAACAGCTTCTGTAGATGGTCAAGGTGTTCCTCCTCAGTTTGGGATCTCGCAATCATATCGTCGACGTATACTTCGATCTCATGATGGATCATGTCATGAAATAAAGCAACCATGGCACGCTGATATGTTGCCCCAGCATTCTTCAACCCAAAAGGCATGATCTTGTAACAAAAGGTACCCCACTGAGTAACAAAGGTGGTCTTCTCCATGTCTTCAGGAGCCATCTTGATTTGATTATAACCGGAGAAACCATCCATAAAGGAGAATACCTTATGCTGAGCAGTATTGTCAACCAGAACGTCAATGTGAGGCAGAGGGAAGTCATCCTTAGGGCTTGCCCTGTTCAAATCCATGTAATCAACACACATTCTGACCTTACCGTCTTTCTTCGGCACTGGAACCACATTGGCGACCCACTGAGGGTAAGAAGTTACTGCTAGAAAACCGGCGTCAAATTGTTTCATAACCTCAACCTTGATTTTCTCAGACATCTCTGGGCGCATACGGCGAACTTTCTGTTTTACGGGAGGACATTCTTCCTTGGTAGGCAGGCGATAAACCACAATGTCGGTATCCAACCCAGGCATATCTTCGTAAGACCAGGCAAAGATTTCCACGTAGTCATGCAGCATCTGAATCAACCGTTGTTTCACACTAAGCTCCAGATTTGCACCGATCTTGACTTCCTTTTTGTTTGTCTCAGTGCCCAGATTCACCATTTCCACTGGCTCTTCATGTGGCTGAATGGCCCTCTCTTCCTGAAGTAGCAGTCTTGCAAGCTCAACAGGAACTTCGCACTCATCTTCACCTTCGTCTTCGGCTAAGTTGATGAGATTTTCAAAGTCATAACTGGCAGTAGCAGAGTTGTTACCAGTGAGATCCAGAGTAGATTGGGACCTGTATATGTGAGTGTGTATAAAATAGCTGTTTTGCAATATATAATAAAGAAAGTCAAGGAGCACAAAATTTGAAATGCGAAAACGTCCAATGCTTTCATTAATGATATATGAAAATGGCACACAAAAGCCCTCACAAATGAAGCCACGGTGCCCCGGGTAAGACACCGGGCCATAAAGTTTCAAAACATTGTTTGTTACAAATTCGAAACAAAAAGCTCATTACTGAGTAATAAAAGTAATGGGGATGAAATCCTTTGATGTCCAGTTGTTTGGTCCACCGTTGGTCGTAGGATAGATCCAGCTGTCGAATTCAGACTCCTCCACATCATCTTCGATGGCATTTACTCCCGAGTTCCTGATGAACACAGGAGGTCTTCCAATCCTTGCACTTCGAACAGCCCTTTGAGCTTCTGCAGTGAAACCCAAACCGAACTTGTTAGTCTTCTGAGTGAAATCAGGGAGTCGGCCCCAGTTTTTGTACTCACCCTTCTCAATAACAGCCTGGGCATCCTTTAAGGAAGCCATCTTCATATGAGAATTTTCAATCATAGTCTCAGCTGATGCCAGTGTCTGAGGAACCTCTTTAAAGTGCTGAAATGGGGTTTCAATGAACTCCCCATCCATCTCTACGTACCGGAACGAGTTGAGGTGGATGACCATGTATTCCTCCTCCCCTTGAACTGTTACAATCTTTCCTCTGACCGGGTACTTCAACTTCTGGTGGAGCGTTGAGGTTACGGCTCCAGCTTTGTGGATCCATGGACGACCCAGCAAACAAGAATAGGATGGCCGAATGTCCATCACGTAGAATGTAGAGTTGAAGACCTGAGAACCGACTTTGATTGGAATATCAACCTCACTGTGCACCATCCTTTTAGACCCATCAAAGGCCCGAACAACAATGTTACTCGGCTTTAGCTCCAAACTTTCGCAGTCCAGTCTGTCTAGAGCTTTCTTGGGCAAGACGTTCAACGAGGAACCAGTGTCAACCAACACATGTGCAAGAGTAGTTCCCCTGCATTCAATGGAGACATGCAGGGCATCATTATGGTTCTTCCATTTAGCAGTCAGATCGGCATCGGAGAAACCCAAGCCATTATCAGCAGTTAAGTTAGCCACACAGTCGGTAAACTGATCAGCTGATGTCTCTTGTGGTACGTGGGCCATCTTTAGGAAGGTAATCAGAGCCTTGGCATGGGCCTCTGAACACAACAACAGTGATAACATTGAAATCTTGGATGGGGTTTGCCCCAGTTGCTCAACTACATTAAAATCACTCTTCTTAATAATCTTCAGAATCTCTTCCATATCCTGTTTGAAAGCTTCAACATTGATTGTCTTTGGCGCCTCCGTCTGGGCAGGCATATCAGTAGTGATCCCTTTGCCCCGAGCGTCAGAAGACTCGGCGACAGGGGGGAACAGGGACTTGATCAGGAACAGCAGTAGGTACACTTGCAGGCTTAATGATAACAGGTCTTCGGACAACTGGCGGAGCAATATCAGGTGAGAAAAGTCTACCACTGCGGGTGACTTTAGCAGACCCAATAATGTTGCTGACGCCGTTATCAGCACCGAACTCTTGCTTAACTCCAAGAACATAAACATCTGCCCCATAGTGCCAAGGGACAGCTTTGTCAGACGTATAGGGGATGGGCCCCGGAACAGTGATGATTATGGGTGAGGTCTTCTGAACAGATGTAATCCTAACAGGCGTCCTCGAGGGAGCCTTGGAAGAATTGTCGAAAATGGTAATGATTGAAACTTCTTCAGAATGAACGGGTGGAGCAGCAGTTTTCTCAAAAAGAATCTCTTTATTATCCATCAGGTTTTGGATACCTGACTTCAAAGATGGGCAACCAGTAGGTAAAGCCGAACACATAGGGCAACCTTTACCACATCCCGGAAATAAACCGTCTAGCAACAGGTTCTTCTTGACAGTCATTAGAGGGGTAACAACATCATCCACAGACATTACAAACAAGTCTTCCTCTACAGCATTTACTCCATGTTTGGGCATGGGAGCAGTCACAACATTAGGCCTCTCGGGCGCCTCAAACTCAATTTCCTTTGCATCAATTAAGTCTTGCACCTTGTTCTTCAGACTCCAACAATCATCTATATTATGCCCCGGGCTATCGGAGTGATAAGCACAGCGGGCGTTAGGGTTATATTTCGGTGATGCAGTATTTTGATTCTTTGGAGCTTCTCTTAGAGTCACCAGATTAGTCTTCAGCAACTGTGGCAACATCTGAGACAAAGTCATGCTGAGATGAGTAAATTGTCTTCGAGGTCTCTCGTCCCTTTGTTGGTTGTGATGCTGAGGAGCACAAGCAGGTTTTGAGATAACAACCGCATTGACAGCTTGGCGGTGTTCAGGTCTGCTTTGTCTTCTTGAACTGTAGATAGCACTGGACACTTTCTTGAATGGTTTCTTCTTGGTGCTCGATGAGGCACCCTTCTGTATCTTCCTAGCTTTAATACCCGCTTCAATCCTCTCACCAGTTAAGATGAGGTCTGTAAATCCGGCTGAGGAGCTTCCAATCAGATGATTAAAGAACGGACCAGACAGGGTCCCCAGAAACATATCAACCAGTTCACGATCAGCCAAAGGTGGTTGCACCCTTCCGGCAAGGTCTCTCCATTTTTGAGCATACTCTTTAAATCCTTCACCCGTCCCTATTGACATACCCTGGAGTTGGGTACGCGTAGGAGCGAGGTCATAATTATATTGATAATGCTTAAAGAATGCAGCAGCCAAATCCTCCCAGCTGCGGATACTGGCTCCATCCAACTGATAGAACCACTCAAGTTGAGTCCCTGAGAGACTGTCCTGAAAGAAATGGATCCATAAGTTCTTATCAGTAGTGTAAGGTTGGATCTTCCTCACATATGACCGGAGGTGCAGCTTTAGACAGGAAGCTCCGTCATATTTGGCAAAGGCAGGTGCCTTGAACTTATGGGGAATCACCATCCCAGATGATAGACCTAGATCCCCGAAGTCCAGACCGGGCACCTTCTGTACTTCCATAGAGTTCAGACGGTCTTCCAGCTGTTTGAACTTGTCCTCAGCAGGAGGATACTGTTCTTCATCATAGTATGTCTCGTTGTTGGAGACTTCAGGTCTAGGAGCCCTCCTCTCTTGTGGACTGTCTTTCTCTCCAGAAGTGGTGGCCAGATCAATTTCATTATGCAGCTCGTTTCCAAGCCTGCGTCCAGTGTTGAACAGGATGGTCCTCTTCTTCTTCTTCTTCTTCCTCTCTTTTAGAATCAGGGTCTTCAGGTCCTGCTGACCCTTAGCTAGGCTCATGACCAACTCTTGAAATTGGGCATTTTGGGCCTGGAGGGCCTTGATAGCTTGCTCAGTGGAAGTTTCAGCAGACATGATGATTGCTGAAATAAATAGCGAAGAAGATAAGAGACCTGTAAAAGGGTACCTGTTATGCATATGATGAATGGTATGCTATTTATGTAATGCATTCAAGGGTTCAAAAAATCAAATTTGTTGCAGAAAAGAAGAACACACGTCATACTAAGAAGAAATTTGTGAGTACATAAGTGCCCCATGGGCGAAATATTACAAGATTCTTAATGTAAAAAGACATTGCGCATCCACTTTGGAGTGATGTAAGTGTTGAGGGTCTCCTCCTCGTGAAGTCGGCGGGTAAGCTCCAAAACCTTCTTTTCACTGGCATAGAAGCTGGCTTCAAAAGTATTCCGCTCTTCCTTGAGTTGGATCCAACTCTTTTGCATTTCTTCCCATGATGTTGGCATGTCAGGATGCAGGATGGCGTATGGAACCTCTCCTTCCATAACAGGCTCTTTGATCAAGGGGAGAATGTGAGGATTGAGGTAAGGCTCAAGGGGGATAGAATTCTTGTGCCCCAGTGTCTTACTATCCACCTTATTAGGCATCCTCCAAGCTCTAATGAACCTTTGTCGAAGTCCTTGCGTATCGTTGTCGAAGTCAAAAACTAGGTCAGGAATCAGCATGTCATGAGGGCCATCCCTCCGAGCATATCTAAATTGTCTCAAAGCTAGACAGGGGTTGTAGGTAATGCCTCCCCTAATTCCAAGTAATGGAACATTAGGAAATTCTCCACAACGATCAATAATGGTGACATTTTCTCTGGACCGAGAACACCAATGTACATCAGAATGTGTGAGGGTCATCAATCGTTGTGACCACCTTAAACCCTGCTCATTCTTCAAAACTGATTGTGGAAGGTGAGAAATAAACCACCTTGCTAGGAGAGGAGTACAGCACATGAGAACACCTCTTTTCCTCATTGTTCGTGTGTAAAATGAGTGGAGGATGTCTCCAAGCAATGTAGGTATGGGATTCCTGGATATGAAAATCTTGACAGCATTCACATCTATAAGTTGATCAAGATTTGGGAACAAAACCAACCCATAGATAAGGAGTGCCACAATCTATTCAAAGGCTTGTAGATCAAGAGAATTCCAGCATTCTCGTGCCTTCTCAAAAAGAAACTTTGCCAAGAATCCTTTAACACCACTTTTGGTTTCCCAATACCCCTTGATGTCGGATGGTTGTAAGCGTAATGCTTGAGCAACATCTTCAAGTTTTGGTTCCTTTTCCGCACCGTTGTAGGGTAGTTGACTAAGAATAGGAATTCTCAGGAATTGAGAAAATTCCTCCAAAGTAGGCACCAATTGATAATCAGGGAATGTGAAACAGTGGTGTAGGGGGTCAAAGAACTGGAAGAGAACTTTCATCATGTCTTCTTCAATATTGGTGTTGACCAAGCTGAGGAGTCTACCATGTCTTTCACTAAAGAGAGAATTCTCGGGAATCCTGGATGTAAGCTTTTTGAGTTGGAGAGGGACCCTTACAAGGTTAACTTGAATTGTTTTCCTGCGGAGAGACTCCATGTCCTGCAAAACAAGAACAAAGATGAAGATCTAAACCCTTGAAATGGTTAGCAGATGCGTATGATGCTTTATGATGTATGAAAAAAATACATGTACAAGCAAGTCACACCAAAAACCCTAGTTTCAGGCTTGCAGGAGGTTTCATAGGTAAGTACCCTCTTGAGTTTAGTTGGCTCAAAACCTGTCCTATAAATAGTAACCGGGTTCTAAGGAGCTCAATATCATTGGATTGTTTTCTATGTTCATCGTTTCGGTTTAGCCACTTAACTGGAGACCAAAATATTCCAAGAAAACAATCCTCAATGAGTGTAGTATCGAGTATCTAGCAACTTAGGACTGCACCAAAGTCGGTCATCTCACTACCCCTAAAAAAAGGCCAAGATGGTCAAGTAAGGTTCTAGGTCATTAGTGCTTAGTGACATCACTCAGCGGCCCCGTATTCTCTTTGATTGACTCAAAGGCTACCGATACTCACAAATATGTCGCACTAATATAGCTATTGCTTCAACCGTGTCGGTATACCCCACACAGTTTCCACAATGTATTTCTATCTATGAATGTTTCCCAAAATCCGGGTGGAGGATTTATAGAACTCCGATACAAGCCCACAAGATTAAAAGCATACAAAGCAGTACAAATGAAAACACAAGTGATCTAGTCCTAAGGTACACCTCACTTATGTATATCTTCCCCGGCAGAGTCGCCAGTTCTGTGATCGGTGGGAACGATAACTGACTGTTTTTTAATATGCTGGTTCGCGTTTGCGTTTGTTTTCGCAAAGTGTCGCAGTAAGCAAGAGTCGCCACCGTCTTTTATTTTATCCAACAAGGAAAGGACAAAAGCACAGAAAAATTCCTTTTCGAGATTGTTTCTCGGGTTCGGGAGGTAGATTATAGAAAGGGAAGGTGTTAGCACCCTTTCTATCCGTGGTTATCCACGGGCTCTTAGGTACTTGCTCACTATGTTTTCAAAAGTTTGCTTTTCTTTGTGATTGTGGGTTTTGAAAAGAATTTTGTTTTTGAAGAAAGTGTAAGTGCGAAAAGTTTTTGTTTTATTTTTAAAAGGAGCAAGTTCTTAAGAACCTCTACCTACTCAAAAAGGAATTTAATTGTACAAATGTCCTTTAGACAGTGCTATCCCACTATTAAGGAGTAGGTAGCACCGTTGTTGGAGTTTTCGGGTCAATTCAATTTAAGGGACTTGTGGTCACTAAAGCAACGTTAGGGCACTTTAGTGGTAATCCTAATGTCTTAGATCATTTTTATCGAGGCAACCATTTCGAGGCAACTTATGATCTTGGGACAAAAAGGACGACCTCTAAAACATCCTATACTTAATGACCACATTTGAGGCAACCAAATGAGGTGTACCCTAGGAGTGGCATGTGCAAGTGTGTCAATTTTCAGTTTATATTATCTTTGTATTTTTAGGTGTTCTACCATTTGTTTTTAGATCTTGTCATACAATCCTAGTTAGCATACATCTAAGCAATTAATATATGTACAGGAATTTAAAGTGCATAAATTGTAAATACTACACTATTACAAGGCTTCGGGAAGGGGATTATTTACATGTCCAAAATTGGGGGAATAATAAGCAGTTACGATAAAATAAACGCGCATGAAACTTAAAAAAACCTAGCATATAATCTTTTTGTTGTTTTATTTTATTTTTTGAGAAAATGCTAAATATTCAGTTAAGTCAAATTTAATTAATTAAAAAAAATACTGATTAAAATTTATTCTAAAACAAACCTAATATTTTTTTGTATTTTTGTTTATGAAAAAAGATTGAATTTGAATAAAACCTAAGTCTACCGATTTTAAAATTGGAGAAAATAAGTTAAAATGATTAATTAAATTAAATCCTAATTCTAAGTTGTTTATTTTTTATGATTTTTAATTAGAACTAAAACTAAAAGGAATAAACGGAAACAAAGTAAACCGAGTACAAATGGGCCAGGCAGCAAAATAAGGAGAAAAAAAAAGTAATTCTGGAGGCCTGGGTCGAAAGAGAGGCAGGCTGTCTTTCGACCCAGTGAAGAGGCTGGATCGAAGGTGCATGATGGGCTGCACTCTAAGGGGGTTCGATCTGGACATGTCATCCTTCGAACTGGAAGTCCCGGGTCCAGTTCGAAGCTAAACTGTTGAGCTTCGAAGCTCTGAACAAGAAGCTGAGCATGAGGTTCCTGCAAAATGAAACACATATTAAAAGTCCAGGGGGACTTAACCCCCCTGGTTCGAATCTCCTCTTATTCGCACCTGCTGAACCTGGGTCTGGGTTTGTTTTATCCTTGGATTCGAAGGATAAACTCAGATTGTGCCCAAGCAATGGCACAATCTCAACTCTGCACTGTAGCTCACATGAAGCACATTAAATCATTCACAAACAGAAAAAATATGAATATGCAATCGAAATGAATTTGAGAGTGAGCTTGAGATTAGATTTTTTCTTTTACCAAACAGAGGTGCTTCGACCTGTAGTTCTGAGGGGGGAGGCGTTCGTTGGGTGGCAGCTTTGGCTTGGAAAATTCTGGGCAGCGTCTCTCCAAGTTCTTAATTTTTCTGTATCTTTTTCGCCTCCTTTTTTGCAGCATTTGCGAATTCTTTATATAGAGGGGGTGAAGGGGACAGGAAGACAAAGGTTTAAATGACCTTGATTATGTGTTTTGACAGCCATGAAGGAGGATTCGTAACGTTAATTGTGTGTTTGAAAGCCATGAATGAGAGTTTGTAACGTTGGCTAAACACTTGGGATTCTGTCCCTTTTTGAATTTTGAATGACAAGCAGCTGGCCTTCGAATGCTCCCCTTCGAATGGGCTGATGGCTTCTTTCGAATGCTCCCTTTCGAATGGGCTGATGGCCTCCTTCGAATGCTTTTCGAAAGCTTCTTCGAATGGACCCTTTGAATGCTTCTTCGAATGGACCTTTTTGGAATTCCAATCGAAGGACACTGTTATAATGCCAGTCGAAGTACTTGTCCATAATGCCAATCGAAAGGCTTGTCCAGAATGCCAATTGAAAGGCTCTTTCAGAACAACAATAGAAGGATCTTTCAGAATGCAAATTGAAAGCCTTGACATAATGCCAATCGAAATGCTTGTCCATGATGCCAATCGAAAGGCTCCTTCAGAACACCAATCGAAGGGTCTTTCAGAATGTAAATCGAAGCTCTTGTCCAGAATGCCAATCGAAAGAGCTTGATAGAATGCCAATGGAAAGGCTCCTTCAGAACACCAATCGAAAGGTCTTTCAGAATGAAAATTGAAATGTCCTTAAAGCACCACTCAAAAATTTTCCTTTTCCTTAGGCAAGAGTTTATGATCAACCATGCTGGGGGGAGACTTTGGGAAACATGAGAGGGCAAATTTTGGGGTACAACAGCCTCCAATTTTGATGCCACCAGTCGAGGGAAGACCCTTGATCATGTATCTAACCGTTTTGAAAAATTCAATGGGGTGTGTGTTGGGGCAGCATGACGAGTCTGGCCGAAAAGAGCATGCTATTTATTACCTGAGCAAAAAGTTTACCGTGAAACAAGATATTCACTGCTCGAGAAAACTTGTTGCACTCTGGCATGGGCTACTCATCGACTAAGACAGTATATGCTGACACATACTACCCTATTGATATCCAAGATGGATCCAATAAAATACATCTTCGAGAAACCTGCCCTCTCTGGGAGAATAGCGAGATGGCAGATGATCCTGACAGAATATGTCATACATTATACCACCCATAAAGCAATAAAGGGTAGTGTACTAGTTGATCACCTGGCTCACCAAGCTGTGGAGGACTACCAATCCATGAAGTTCGAATTCCCATATGAAGACATCATGATGGTAAACAACTATGAAGAACTCAGACTATATGACGGACCTGAACAAGGATCCCAATGGACCCTGGTTTTTGATGGGGCGTCCAACGCACTCGGCAATGGTATAGGTGCTATACTCATATCTCCTGAAGGATTTCATACTCCCTTTACTGCAAGACTCTGCTTCAATTGTACAAACAACATGGCAAAATATGAAGCATGCATTTTTGGTCTCAAAGCTGCCATAAATTTGGGGATCAAATCCTTAAATGTATTCGGAGATTCAGCTTTGGTCATCAGCCAGATCAAAGGAGAATGGGACACCAAACACCATAACATTATCCCTTATAAAGAACATGTGTTGACATTGATCCCACACTTTGATAAGATTACCTTCGTGCATTTCCTGCGAGAAGAAAATCATCTAGCAGACGCACTAGCCACAATGTCATCCATGTTTAAACTAAAATTGGATAACAAGGCCCCCCAGATCACCATTGAACGAATGGATGAACCAGCTCACTATCACGAGATTAAAATGGAAGAAGTAGTGGACCAGCCTTGGTTTCACGAAGTCAAGAGGTATCTTGAGGCTCAAGAATATCCAGAAGGAGCTTCAGTCAATGATAAGAAGTTCTTAAGGAGATTCTCTGCTAAATTTTTCCTTAGTAATGGCATTCTCTACAAACGCAACCATGACTCTATTTTGCTTCGTTGCATAGACAAGGTTGAAGCAGAAAAGATCATGGTTGATCTATATGAGGGCACTTTTGGCACCGATTCCAGTGGGCATACGATGGCAAAGAAAATCCTACGGGCAGGTTATTACTGGTCTACCATGGAAGCAGATTGCTATCAACACTCTCGAACCATCCACAAGTGTCAGATTTATACTAACAAGGTGCACGTGCCTCTGGTTCCTTTGAATGTCTTGACGGCTCCTTTGCCTTTTGCTATGTGGGGCATTGATATGATTGGGGAAATCAAACCAACAGCCTCTAATGGACACCGTTTCATCTTAGTTGCCATTGACTATTTTACAAAGTGGGTTGAGGCAGCCTCTTCCACTTCCGTCACCAAGAATGGTATAGCCCGGTTCATTAAACAGAATGTCATTTGTCGGTATGGTATCCCGGAGAGGATCATCACAGACAATGGTACGAATCTAAACAATACTATGATCACCTCCCTGTGTGAGCAATTCAAGATCCAGCATCACAATTCTTCCCCTTACCGGCCAAAGATGAATGGTGTTGTCGAAGCCGCAAATAAGAACATCAAAAAGATCATACATAAAATGATAGTCACATACAAAGATTGGCATGAGATGCTACCATTCGTTCTCCACGGTTATCATACCACGACACGCACATCAACCGGGGCAACACCCTACTCTCTAATATACAACATGGAGGTTGTCTTGCCTATTGAGGTCCATATCCCCTCTCTGAGAATTATGAAAGATGCAGGGCTGAATGAAGAAGATTAGATCCAAACTCGTCTTGATCAATTAAACTTGATTAATGAGAAAAGGCTTACTGTTGTCTGTCATGGTCAAATGTATCAAAAACAGATGATCAAGGCTTTCAACAAAAAGGTCAGACACCAAGTATATCAAGTCAGGGATCTGGTGATCAAATGTATCATACTACCGCGGGGTGATCCCAGGGGAAAATGGACTCCTACATACGAAGGACCATTTGTGATCAAAATCATATTCTCTGGTGGAGCAATAATCTTGACCACCATGGATGGCGACGACTTGTCGCACCCTGTGAACGCGGACATAGTCAAAAGATACTATGCATAAGAGACCCGCTAGGTTGACACACCTAGGCAAAACAAGGGCATCCCAGCGAACCAAAAAGGTTCGGGCAAAAATTAGGGATAAAACAAAAAAATCAATACACCCGGCAAGCTGAAAACCCGAAAGGGCGGCTTGGGAAAAAAAGGGTACCCCAGTGGACTGAAAACCTGAAAGGGCGGTCCAGGCAAAAGTTAGGGAATTAAAGCGTATGACTATGTCCTGTTGGATCACCTTACGGACAACCTGTAAACTAGACGATTATGATCAATTCAATCAGCTTTGGACAAGGCAACAAATAGATAAGATGCTCAGAGACACGAAGGCTATAGCGGAATGGGAACCCCATGGGATTATTTCACATAGCTATCTTTTCTTTGTATCAAATTTTCATTTTTTTTACGACGACATTCTCTTACTAGAATGTTTGTCTCATCATACAAAAATACTTACTCAAAGTCAATACAAAGATATCCCTTTGAAAGTGCAAAACTATCTGTTTTTCTTCACTCTTGTGTTTTATTTACAAAAACGTCCAATGATTTATTTTTGAACATATGCATTTGAATATAACTACCATTTACAAATGAACAAAATAAAAATACAATCACTAATGGCATTACGAGATATGGAAATCTCTCTAAGTTATTTCCATAAAGTCCCCTGCAGTGTGTAGTTTAATCCCCAGCGGAACAGAGCTTCCAGTTATCAATCCCTAGTAGAAGTCGTCCAATTTCTCAGGATTCCCCAATAGGCTTTTACAAACAGTACACGATGTTTCTCTTATGACAAGGTTTATTTCTCTAAGTGGAAATTCATCAACACCTCAAAACATGAAGACTTGCACTCTGTATCCTCAGCAGCAGTCGGGGATTTATTTTCCCCAAATCTAACAAGCAAGTGCAGCAGATTAGCTCACATGCACATACATCGCATCCATATATCATAAACATCGATAAAACGAATGAATGTATCACAATCTCAATACACCATGCATTTCCTACAACATGTCAGTGCATATTAGCTAACATTTTACCCTTTTCAGGATAAGGTTGATCATGCTACCATTAACAATGTTCAAAGGCTTTTCAGATACAGTTCAGATACGCTCCAGACACGGATGCCATCCTGATGCTCATTCAGATTCAATCTTCAGATACAGTTCATATACGCTTCAGACACGGATGCCATCCTGATACTCATTCACATTCAATCTTCAGATACAGTTCATATACGCTTCAGACACGGATGTCATCCTGATACTCATTCAGATTCAATTTTCAGATATAGTTCAGATACGCTCTAGACACGGATGCCATCCTAATACTCATTCAGATTCAATTTTCAGATACAGTTCAGATACACTCCAGACACGGATGCCATCCTGATACTCATTTAGATTCAATCTTCAGATACACTCCAGACACGGATGCCATCCTGATACTCATTCAGATTCAATCTTCAGATACAGTTCATATATGCTCTAGACACGGATGCCATCCTGATACTCATTCAGATTCAGATTTCAGATACAGTTCAGATACGCTCCAGACACGGATGTCATCCTGATACTCATTCATATTCAGCTCCTAGATACGCTCCAGATACGGATGCCATCCTGATACTCATTCAGATTCAACTTTCAGATATAGTTCAGATACGCTCCAGATATAGATGCCATCCTAATACTCATTCAGATTCAACTTTCAGATGCAATTCAGATACGCTCCAGATATGGATGCCATCCTGATACTCATTCAGATTCAACTTTCAGATACAGTTCAGATACGCTCCAAACACGGACGCCATTTTGATACTCATTCAGTTCCAGCTTACAAATACGGTTCAACAATCATTTCTGGATGGCATCTACAAGCCCATCTCCAACAATTTTCCATCATCCCTCCAAATGGAATCTTTAAGACCATTCACTATACCATTAACCATCACATCACCGAGTGCAAATTTTTGAGCACTTTAATGTCCAATCATCTTCCACCTTCGAGTCACGAATGGAAAAACTCGCCAATCTAACTCTTCAAGCTTAAGAAGATTGAACAGGGGCAGCTGTTGTACCTCAAAATTTTCCCTCTCATTTATCAAGAATTTTCTCTCAATATCTCCTTTGGCTCCAGACTGCACTAGGGTTGATCAGCTCAAAACACCTCCTTAAGCACTGATGACCAAAATTAGGCTTTGAGATTGCACAAGGATATTTGAACATCCAATGCCCTATATGACTTTCATGGATCATTATGGACCCTAAATATTATTCATGTCAAGTTTCAAGCTTTGGATCACACTTTTGCTCAGTCAATTGAGCAGTTGACCTAAAAATCAACTGTATTGAGGAAAAAGTCAACTATAGCCAATTTGCAGTTAAACTCCATAATTTTTTTATCCAAATCAACATTTTAAACTCATATGTATCATTTGATCAAGTTTGGACCATAATTCCTCAAGAAATTTGATCAAATCTTCAAAAGGGCAAAATGGTCAAAATTAGGGTTTTGACTGGGAAAGGGCAATTTCTGATTTTTGACCTAGCAAATGATCAATTGGTTTAAGGCATGATCTTAAGATTCCAATTGCATCATTTTTTACCTAATGACATGGATCAAAACATTGCTCAAGCCCAATGGATTGACAGATGAATTTTTAGTCAACTGATAAAAAGTCAACTGTATACTGAAAAGTCAAACTTTGACTTTTTGGTCAAAATCAAATTTCAAAGATCACAATTCACTAAAGCATGACAAAATATGAAACTTATTCATCAAGAAATAAAAAATTCAAGATTTCATTTTGAAAAGTTAAAATTTCTAAACTTAGAAATTTTTCTAAGTGTTGAAAATTTCTTATTTTTTCACAACTTTGAGCAAAATTTTCACCATGATGCAAGATGATTCAAAAGAAACTTTCAACATGAAAGTTGTAGATCTCCATGAAATCTAAAACATTACTTTACAAAACTCCTTCCAAAATTTCTTGGATCTCAAGTTATAATTTTAAGAACACATGGTCATGAAACAAAACACTTAGTGAAATTTTGCCATAATTTGGTCAGGATTTTGACCTAACTTCATGACACTTTTTCATATAGTTCCAAGGGAAATTTTCAAAATTGATTCAAAGAGGGGTTGTATAGAACATTACAAGCTTTCCAAAATGTCCAAGAACTCCTTGAGATCATTTTTGAGTAGGGAGAATCGAAGAGATGAAGTTTGGGTTTTCACACTTGAATTACAAGTCATTTTGTGATGAACAAGATTCAAAATCCAAAATTATGCTGCATAACCTCTACTTTGAAGGCCTCAAACTTGTTAGGCACTCCATAATTAATTGCTTGCACAGCTGTTAGAGGTCTCAATTCAAGCATTCAATGCAAGGCCATGCTTTATATCCATTTTGGGAAGAAAGTGCACAATGCCATTTTGACAAAGTAGCTTTTTGCATAAAAATTGTTCTTGAGCCTTGCACTTGTTCTCTTATGATCATACATGTCATATAACTCAATAGAAACTTGTTTAGACACATACAATCACTCAGCCCATGCTTGTACTACACATTGAAACTTGTTTTCCCACTTTTCTTCAAAATCAAGTAACCTAGCAATTAGTTTGTAACTTGTACTTCTGATTATCCAAAGCACTCAATACCTTTTGCTTATATATACACAAGTTATTTGCCACAAATCCCATGCATGCTTAAGCCGTGAAAACACCAAGAACACAGAATCACAAAAAATACTTCAAAACTTGCCATTTCTGAGTTTTGAATCCAATCTCCAAATTTGCTCGTGCGTTTCTTGGCCTTTTACTTTCAAAAGCTTCTAAACAACATAAACAAACAATCCCAACACTTGAAACACCACTGTAACACCTCCATCCTCATCCACCATTTTCAAAAATAACACCTTGCACCTTGAATTCTACAGAACTCCTCATGCACTTTCAGCTCAAGCTAAGCATCCCATTAGCTTCCTGGGAACTTGAGGAAGCTAATCCAATCATTGGAACTCACTAAAAGCTACTCAAACTCCAATCCTGGTACCCTCTTGCAAGGTAAGTTTTCTGACTTTTGAACTCTTCATACATGCATCATTAATGATTTATTTGTGAATGAAAAATGTAAATATCATTGCCCTAAACCTAACCATGTCCATAGTATTTATTAATTTTGTTTGAGCTTAGAGAATTTTAAGATTGAAGTTTCTGAAATTTTTAGGGTTCATATTTGGGCCATTAAAAGTCATGCTTATCTTTGATCTATAATTTTATTGCTTTGCATTTCTGAAATCGTGAGAAAATTTGCTATAAGTTTCCTGTTTACACTTTTCATTTTTGTTGAGAATTGAATGAGATACAGAGGTTCAGGCTGGGCGTGAGGTTGAAGATGAAGTTGGCCTCAGGAACGTGTTTACCATATATATTTATGGTTTGATTTATATAAACGGATGTATAGCCACCCCAGTGGTAGAAGCGCGCGCCTACTATAGGGACCTGGGTTCGAGCCCTAGTGGTACCCTTTTGGTTTTTTTTTTGTTGCATATTTCTCACATTCTGACTTTTTTGGACAGACGCCTGGGCTTAACAGTTTTGGGCCCTTAGTTTTTTTTCTTACTGCTGACCCCCTTGCTGACTATTCATGCCCCTGGCCCATTTTATTTTCTTTTTCTCATTTTTATTTATTTATTTTCTTAAATATTTTATCTAATGCTAAAAAAATCAGAAAAAATATAAAATACATTAGATTTATATTTTGATATAGTTTATTTATTTTTTACACAAAAAAATTATTTTATTCAATCATACTTTATTTTATTTTTACTAATTGGTTTGTAAATTTCATAAAAAACTAGGATTTTAGTCATTTTCTTTTACACAATTAAAATATATTATTTTTAAAACCAAAAAAGACCAAAAATAATTTATAATACTATAAATTATTTTTAAGACAAAAAATACCAAAAATATTCTTCTTATAAACTTAATTTATTTTTTAATCAATTAATACATTAGAGTTTTGTTTAATTTCTTTTCCTAGTAAATATAGGTTTACGCTTTTATTATTTTAATTAATTATTTTCTTTTACTTAATTAGTTTAAAAACAAAAAAAAAAAACCTTTTACTAAAAAATCCAAACAAAACATCCATTTACTTTACATTTACATTCTTGTATATTTATTCATTTTTGTACATTATTTATTTCAATTCTTGTACAAATTCAATATGGTTGTAATAGATAATTAGGCTTTATTTTCTTACAATCCCCATTTATAATTTGTACACCCCCTCCCATAAGTATTGTAATAGCGTAGAAATTTTAAATTCCGCAATTTATCGCTTTATATATAAATGCTAGTAATTAGGATTTGTATGGAAAGACTAAAACCAATCAATAGAAAACCCTAATCAAAGACAAAACTAAGCATGAAAATCAATACACAAGCACCCTTAGGGTAAAATCCACTTGGTTGCCTTACAAAATGGCCATATTACGCATGTGAGGTATCTTAGCAAAAACAAGCAAAGATATAAGTTCATAGTCCCTCGATGACGCTATCCATGTTGCCTTTCAAATGATCTTAGTCCCTAAAGAGAATGCTAAGATACCTTGCAACATTGCTAATCATGGTTATACGATGACCCACGCCCGTCCCGGTTACATCCAAAGATAAGGTTACTTACTAAATCAATGGTAAGATAACAATGTCAAAGGAAAGAGGAAATGGATATGGAAGACTTTTGAGTAGGTAGAATGTTCCTAGTTACTTGCTCAATTTCAAAACAAAAACATCCTTGCTATTTTCAAAACAAACGCCAACACTTTCAAAACATCTTTCAAAACTTGAAAACATTTTCAAAAGAGCAACCTTTACTTGACCAACTTGGCCTTTAGGATGTAGTGAGATGACCGACTTTGGTGCATTCCAGAGTTGGTAGATACTCAATACTACACTCATTGAGGTTTGGTTTTTATGGATATTTCGGTCGCCATTAAATAGACTTGTGCTGAAACAATGACCAAGGAAACAAACCAGTGATATTGAGCTCCTTAGTACCCGGTTACTATTGCTAGGACAGGTTTTAAGCCAACTAAACTTCAAGAGGGTACTTACCTATAAAACTCCATGCAAGCCTAAACTAAGGACTTGTTTTCTTTGTTTGTGTATATTTACTTGTACATAACATCATGAACATCATAACATCATACTCATTCACTAACCATTTCAAGGATCTTGGGATTTATCTTTGTTCTGTTTTGTAGGACATGGATTCTATTCGCAGGAAAACCATTCAAGTTAATCTTGTAAGGATCCCTCCACAACTTAAAGAGCTAACTTCAAGGATTCCTGAAAATTCTCCATTCACTGAAAGACATGGTCGTCTCCTAAACTTGGTCACCTCCAACACTTATGAAGAAATGATGAAGGTGCTTTTTCAGTTCTTTGATCCTTTACACCATTGCTTCACATTTCCTGATTATCAACTTGTGCCAACTTTGGAAGAATTCTCCCAACTCTTGAGGATTCCTATTCTCAATCAACTACCTTTCAATTGTAATGAAAGAGATCCAAAGCTAGAAGAGATTGCTCAAGCTCTACACTTGCAACCATCTGATGTCACAAACAATTGGGAAACAAGGAGCGGTGTCAAGGGTTTCCTAGCAAGGTTCTTGTTTGAGAAAGCCCAAAACTGTTGGAACTCTCTAGATTTGCAAGCTTTTAAGGAAAATTGTAGCTCTCCTCATCTATGGGATGGTTTTGTTTCCAAATTCTGACCAACTCATAGATGTGAACACTTTCAAAATCTTCATGTCTCGTAACCCGGTGCCTACTTTGCTAGGGGACATCCTACATTCTTTTCACACTCGCACTATAAGGAAAAGAGGTATACTTATGTGTTGTACTCCTCTCTTGGAAATATGGTTTATTTCGCATCTTCCCCAATCTGTAATGAAGAACGAGCAAGGTTCAAGGTGGTCACAAAGATTAATGACGCTCAAACATTCAGACATTCATTGGTGTTCCCGGTCCATAGAGAATGTTACTATTGTCGATCGATGTGGAGAATTCCCTAATGTCCCTTTACTTGGCATTAGGGGAGGTATCACCTACAACCCCTGCTTAGCCTTAAGACAGTTTGGTTACGCCCGAAGGGATGGCCCACATGAGATGCTCGTTCAAGGTTTGGTATTTGACTACGAGAACGACAATCAAGGTCATCGCCAGAGATTTATCTGAGCTTGGAGGATGTTGAACAAGGTAGATAGCAAGACATTGGGGCATAAGAATTCCATCCCTCTTGAGCCTTACCTCAAATGGGTACGAACTCGTGCTCAGAGTCTTATGATGCCTTATCCCTCCATTCTCCCGGTAATCATTGAGCTTGTCATGGAAGGAGATGTTCCATACACTTTCCTGCATCCTGAAATGCCCACCTCTCTTGAAGATTTACAAATAGATTGGATACAACTCAAGGGGGAGTGAGACAATTTCGAAGCCCAATTCTACACTAGCGAGAAGAAGGTTTTGGAGCTCACTAAGCAACTTCATGAGGAGCAGACTCTAAATGCCTAAGGAAACAACTTGTCCACGTCAATGCACCAAACATGTCTGAAATCAAATCCACAAAAGGGAAATAATATGCTGAAGACTTTCTCAAGCTTTGTCGAGTAACTAGTGGATGGTTTCTCAAGCTCTTCTCCACAAGTGCGCCTAGAAGACTTATTTCCCTTTGCTTGATTTCACGCAAATAAAGTTTTGGTTTAAGATTGTAATATTTTCAATATCTGAGTTATGTTACCTTCAATAAAGGCATTTTGTTTCCGTTTGCGTATCTATTTTTAAGCTGGTCACCAAATAAAAAGAAGAAAAAGATAAATATATACCCAAGTGAATAAGACATTTAACCCCGCTCATATTCATACATATTCATTCACATGCATGAATTCATAAGCACCTGCATATCATATCAAAACTCATCTTTTTTTTTATAAAAAAATCTCTCCAGTAAACCATTGGTAAAAGAAGATCTCCACCTCTTTGGTCTCCATATCAAACAAGGGGCTACCAACAAAAAGCAGTGGAGCAAATCAAGGAAACTCAGGCTGCATTCAAAGAGGACCTTGACCAAGTAAAGGGTGATGTAAGTTCAATGAAGGGAGATATGAGTCAAGTTCTTTTAGCTCTGAAGAACATAATTGGTAGACATGATCAAATTCCCAGGGCAGCTTTCGAAGAAGTAGCCCAAACCATTGGTGCATCAAGCGGTCACCAACTAAGAAAAGAGCCGGAAGAAGGACCCCAAAAGTCCGTCATGGCCTAACAAGAGACCAGAGAAGCTGAAACTGAAGGGTTTTTCCTACCACCACCAAAAGCAGGGGCATCACATACCCTACAAATTTAAACCAATAATGCAGAAAACTACTTGGACCTGCAACACAGAGACCATGATGCCGAGGTTGCCAACCAGGCACCCTTAAAGACGACTGGTACCCATTTTATTGATAATCCACTAGTCATGAATCAATATAAAGCTCTGGAGGAAAGGCTAAAAGCGGTAGAGGGTTTTGATGCCTTCGAAGTAGACGCTCTCGAAATGGGCCTAGTTCCTGATGTGGTCATTCCGCCAAAGTTTAAAGTGTTAGAACAAAGTTTGAATCTACTACCCTAAGTTAAAGTTTTGGTGATAACAAAATGCAAGAATATATAAATTTTATGATTCATGTAAGACATAAATGCTACCTAAAAATTATATTATGTTTTACAGAAACTCTGATGAGTATCAGCATAAGAATATCATCATCAACATCAGAAGATGAAATATCAACATCAGCATCAGAGGATGTTATATCAGATGCCAGAATCAGAAGATTAAAGCATGTGCTTACGCTGAATCTTGATGAACAGATATGCGCGTAACAATCTAAACTCTGATCAAGACAACAACAATTCATCAGCACCTAGCAGCGTCAGAATAAGCCAAAGCCAGAACACGCTTAATTGGAAACATTATTATGCATTCAAGATACTTTATTATCAACGACATTATTCCAGACAAAGATCTTCTCAATATGGAAAGAATGTAATTTGCATTGAAACAGAATAACTGACTCCAACGTATCATTTCCAATGCTATATAAACAAGCAAGTGAGGAACGGATTGGTTAATGCTCTACAACTCTCTACGCGCCTAAAGCGATTCATCTTCATCCTGATTCACAGTTTGCTAAAGCTCTCAAATTACTTACTCTATTGTTTTAGCATTCCAGTTCTCATAAGCTTAATTTGTGTAGTATCACAGTTGTGATAAACAGTTTTGTAGAAAACATTCAACACACTTAGATTTCATTTATCTGTAAGAAAGTATTTCCTTGAGAAACCGGTTTGTGGTTTTGACTCAAGAAGGCTTTAGCAGTTGTTAAAGCAATTGTAATATTCAGTTGAATATAATGGATTAAGACCTCGTTGGAGAGAGGCGAAATCACCTTGACGGGTGGACTGGAGTAGTTTGAGATCAAACGAACTAGGATAAAAATAACGTGTTGTCTGCATTTGATTTCAAGTTTTACAATTCAACCCCCCTTCTTGTGTTTTTCACTTCTTCATAAAGTGCCTGACTTTAGGAAATACAAGGGACTCACCTTTCCTAGAAACCATCTTCGCATGTATTGCAGGAAGATGCATGCCCATGCCCACAATCAGAAGCTGATGATTCATTGTTTTCAAGATAGCATGGGTGGGGCATCTCTAGACTGGTATATGCAATTGGAGCGAACACATATTCGAACCTAGACAGATCTTGCTAATGCTTTCTTAAAGCATTACAATATAACCTAGACATGGCGCCTACCCCCATGCAACTCCATAATCTTTCCCAGAAGAAAGAAGAGTCCTTCAAAGAGTGTGCTCAGAGATGGAGGGAGATGGCATTCCGTGTGCAACCACCATTGTTAGAGAAGGAATTAGTAGACATGTTCATGGGAACTTTGCAAGGGTTGTATTATGAGAAGATGGTTGGAAGTATCTCTTCGGGGTTCTCAGATCTAGTGACTATCGGAGAAAGGATTGAAACTGGAATAAAAAGTGAGAAAATACCCGGGGGACCATCAAGTACCCCCTACAATTCAAAAAGGTCTATTTCAAACTTCCCCAAAGGAAAAGAGGGAGAAATTAATGTTGTAGCCTCACAACCAAGGGCACAATAACCATTAATGATCCCACAAGTACAACAACAAGGAAAAAGGCCACAAAGAAATTTTGATCCACTTCTGATGCCACCCAGTCAGTTATTATAACACCTGGTCAAGGCATCCTTGGTGGAAATCAAGCCTCTAGCGTCTCCAGTCGAGCCACTCCCGCGAAGGTACAATGCCGACGCCAGATGTGAATACCATTCTAACTCTCCAGGTCACACCATAGAGCAATGTTGGGAATTCAAGCATAAAGTTTAGGATTTGCTAGAATCTCAAAACATCACTTTCGAGAAGCCCAACATCAAATCAAACCCTACGCCTCCGTAAGATGGGCCGACAATAAATTCCATTGAAGTAGTCACTAACTTTGGGGCAACCAGACAAGAAAAAGCCCCAATCAACTTGTTAAAGGAATATTTATTCGAATGGGGGTTCCTATTAGAGTATAATAAAGCCTTCGAAAGAACGCTACAAAATCTAGTGAACCAGGGGATAGTCCAATTCGGACCATACCCTGAAGGAAAAAATGTAGCCACTCTAAGGGGTAAAGCACGGTTTCCTCCAATCTAAGAGACCTTTGTAAACAAAGGAACGGAACAGGGCAGACACGTGGCAATGATATCCAACAAAGTGAACACCAAAAAGGCAACTGACTTCATCCGAGAATGCTCCCCAGGAGAAGAGTTCAAAAGTTGGACTGCCATGGATATTCCCAATATATTTTTATCTCCTAAGTAATTTTTCTTGTTTTTGAAAGAATGTATGTCAAGCCCGAGGCATAGGGGTTGCTTGTAAGGGTTCCTCCATTTTAGGTTTGCTCATGTGGGATCACCAAGCAACCTGCTTTGTATATCTTGTGTTTATTGAATTTTAACTAACAAATTCAATGTATGTATGTTTGCTCTATGGATGTTGGTATTATAGGTGATTGCACAACATATTTCATCAGGATGATTCATAGGTTCATGAGTTTATTTCCATGCTTTCTTCAACAAAACTTCATTGAGATTTAAGCTTCATCTTTGTGTATGTTTCAAGATAACATTATTTCAAAGCCTACTATGTCTCATTATTATCTACTTTGCTAAGTAAAGTCAAGAGATGCAAGATTGATTCAAGAAGTTCGACCTAATTTGACAAGTTCTTAATTCCTTGATTAAAAGTGCATAAATTTCTCAATTTTAAACATTTGTAAGTGATTATTTTTTCTATGGGTTCTTATTATCATCCGTAACAAATTCTATTCACATAGCAAAAGCAGTTAAGCAAGAAAGATTGTCAAAAGTTGAAAGGGGTCCCAAGTCATTTTGAAGCTTTAAGAGCTAGGGTTTTAAACTTCTAAGGGCTATATCTTGTTCATATTTTGAGATTTTTGAGTGACTCCAAAGAAATGTTTCTATTTAAATGGTTATTAACAAATCACTTCAAGAGTTTCAAGCAAATTGTATATGGAAAATCATCAATGATAGATAAAGATTACAAATCCTCTAGATAGAACATCAAATTCTTTTATGTGACTTCAATGGGTCATAACTTTGTCAATTTTTATCATCTAGATCCCATTCATTTTTCATAATGATCTTAAATATGTTTAATTTAACTCTCTTTTTGGTTCTAAGCTTGTAAATGATTGCAAGATTCTTTTTGAGTTCAAAAGATTATAGGTCACCTCATGGATTTTCATCAATTTCACAAGATCACAACTTGTTCAATATTTGGAATTTTTGAGTGATATAAATTTCACAATACTCTATAGGGAGTATAATTTAAGATAGAATCAATGATAAAAGCTCAATATTTAAGGAAATCCTTGTTTGGAATCAAAACATTATAGGTCATTTTTGAAGAAAAAACTTAGAATTTTTCTAAGTATAAAAGTCAACGCATTTTTCTTGATTTTGACCAAGCATAACTTTTAGCTCAAGCATCCAACTGAATTATTTCTTGGAATATTATAAAGAGTGTTACATGATATTTCCAATGCTTCAAGAATCATTCCATAATGGTCCCTGAGTAGTGAGCTATACAATGTTGAAGTTGGCTCCATGAAATCTGTTTTTGTTTCAAGTCAGTAATTTTTACAATGAGTAAACTTGGATTACAGGTCAAATTATTCAAGAATTAGTTGCTAAACACATGTAACTAATTGTTAAGATGCGTTTTGATAAGAATTTCACTTGGTATAAGTGTCGTGACTGGTTTTTAAATCAGAGTCGCCACTATTAGTTTTTATCCTAGGGAAGGGAACCTAACAGAAAACCCTAATTTGTAGACAGAGTTTCTAGATTATGGACTCAATTAGACAAAAGGAAGGTGTTAGGCACCTTTCATCCAGGTCTTCCATGTACTCAGATTAATGGTCTTGATAGCCTCTAGATACGGTTGCGTATCGTTAGCTCTTTTTTTATTTCCCTCGCCATTTTCTCAGAGAGTTCAAGATCTTTATCATTTTCCTATTTAGCTTGGTTGATAGGAGCATCAAAATTATATTGGATCGCAGCAATAGCATTATCGGTGGTTTTGGGCATGAACTTGCACCTTTACCATGTTTTGGTGCAGCTTTAGTATTTGAATATTTGAAAATGCATATGCAGAGAAAGTATTGTCATTTTTAAAATTTAAGATATAAATGCAAGAGAAAGAAAATGGATCTTCATTGAAAACAAAATATAACTTTCATTAATCGTAAATATTGTTTGGAACAAAATGGGGAAACCCTTACAAGCAACCCCTATGTCTCGGGCTTGACATAAGTTCTTTCAAAAACAAGAAAAATTGATTAGGGAAGAAATAGATCTCAGGAATCTCCACGGTCGTCCATCTTTTGAGTTTTCCTCCTGGGGCACATTCTCGAATGAACTCATTTGCCCCTTTGGTGTTGGCTTTGTTGGATATCTTCGCCATGTGTCCGCCACGCTCTTCTCCCTTGTTGACAAAGGTCCCTTGGATTGGAGGAAAATGTGCTTCTCCCTTCAGAGAAGCTTTATATTTTTCTTCAGGGTATTGTCCGAACTGGACTATCCCCTGGTCTCCTAACCTTTGTAGAGCTCTTTCGAAAGCTTCATTGTGTTCTAGAGGGAGTCCACATCCCAACAGATATTCTTTCAGCGAGTTTATCAGAGTTTTTGCTTGTCTGCTTGTCCCAGAGTCAGTGATTACTTCTATTGCATTTATTGTTAGACCATTGTGTGAAGGTGTAGATTCTGGTTTGATGTTAGGCTTCTAGAAAGTGATATCATGGGATTCTAATAAATCTTGGACCTTATGCTTGAATGGACAACACTATTCTATGGTAGGTCTAGGGGAATTAGCATGATACTCGCATCTGGTGTTGGCATCGTATCTTCGTGGGAGTGGCCCGACTGGAGGAGCTAGAGGCTTGAGTTCCACTAAGGATGTTTGAACAAGCTGTTGTAATAGCTGACTGGGTGGCATCGGGAGTGGATCAAATTTCCTGGGTGGCCTTCTGCCTTGCTGCTGCCCTAGTGGGATCACTAATGGTTTTTGTACCCTGGGTTGTGTTGCTACAACATTAATCTCTCCCTCCTTTCCTTTGGTGAAGTTTGAAGCAGGCCATTTTGAATTGTAGGGAGCATTTGATGGTTCCCCTTATATATTCCCACTTTTTATCCCAGTCTCGATTCTTTCTCCCATGGTTACTAGGTCTGAGAACCCTGAAGAGATACTTCCAACCATCATCTCATAATACAGCCCGTGTAAGGTTCCCATAAACATGTCTACTAACTCCTTCTCTAATAGTGGTGGTTGCACACGGGATGTCAATTCCCTCCATCTCTGAGCATACTCCTTGAAGGACTTTTCTTTCTGTTGGTACAAATTTTGGAGTTGCAAGCGGGTAGGCTCCATGTCCAAGTTATACTTGTAATGCTTCAAGAAAGCATTAGCAAGATCCACCCAGGTTCGGATATGCATTCGTTCAAACTGCATGTACCAGTCCAAAGATGCCCCAATTAGTCTGTCTTGGAAATAGTGAATCATTAGTTTCTGATCATGGGCATGGGCATGCATCTTCCAGTAATAAATACGGAGATGATTCCTTAGACTAGTGAGCCCTTTATACTTTCTAAAGTCGGGTACTTTGAATTTTGGCGGTATCACCACATCAGAGACTAGACCCATTTCTAGAGCGTCTACTTTGAAAACTTCGAAGCCCTCCACATATTTTAGTCTTTCTTCCAAGGCTTTATACTGATTCATTACCAGTGGGTTATCTGCAGCATGAGTACCAGTTGTCTTCAAGGGTGCTTGGTGAGCATCCTCTAGGTCATGATCTCTGTATTACAAGTCTAGGTAATTATCTGCATTATTGGTTGGAATTTATAGGGTATGTGATGCCCCTATTTTTGATGGTGGTGGGATAAATACTTCAGTTTCAACCTCTTGCTGGGCCATGGCGGACTTTTGGTGTCCTGTTTTCGGCTTTTTCCTTAGTTGGTGACCGTTCGATACACCAATGGTTTGGGCTACTTCTTCAAATCTACCTTGGGTATTTGATCCTGCCTGTCAATAATGTTCTTCAAAGCTAGAAGAGCTTAGCTCAAATCTCCTTTCATTGAGCTTACGTCACCCTTCCCTTGGTCAAGATTCTCTTTGAACACAACTTGAGTCTCCTCAATCTATTCCATTGCTTTTTGTTGATGGGCCCTTGTTTGATATGGAGGCTAAGGAGGTGGAGGTCTTCTTTTACCAATGGCTTAACTGGAGTGATTTTTTTAAAGCAAATGAGTTTTGATATGACATGCAGGTGTTCGTGAATGCATGTATGTGAATGAATACGTGTGAATATGAAATGGTTATTGTTTTAAATGTCTTATTCCTCTGGGTACATGAATGTCCTTTAATACTTTACTTGGCGACTATCTTAAAAATAGATACGCAAATGATATATGGAAACAAAACGCCTTTATTGAAAGTAACGTAATTTAGATATTGAAAAATATTACAATCTTAAGCCAAAACTTTGTTTGCGTGAAATCAGGCAAAAGGAAATAAGTCTTCTAGGCGCGCCTGCAGATATCTGCTCTTGAAACCATCCCCTATTGATGGACAAATCTTGAGAAAGGCTTCCGCACATTATTTCCCTTTTGTGGCCTTGATTTCAAGCATGTTTGGCATGTTAATGCGGGAAGGTTATTTCCTTCGGTATCCATTTTTAAAGACTATCACCAAGATCTTGATTTTATTTTTTTATACCCCTTGAATAAGACAAAGAAACGGGTGACTAATGTATGATGAATGACAAATGTATGAATGCGTGGGTGTAAGGTTGAGTGACGGGTTTTTATGATAAGTACCCCTAGAAGGTAGGTTCCTTAGTCTTGACCTATAGTTGATCTACCCTCCCAAAATGTGGCTTCCTTAAGGGTGTCATGAATAACACCAGAGGAAAAGGCACAAGGGCCTCCCTTAGGTGGAGCCTCTTTACGGACCAAAAATTTTCGTCTCAAAGTCCTGAAAGGTCTCGTCATGAGATTTTAGGTTAAGGCCATTACAAAGAGTCATGGGTTACCTTCCAAAGTCCTACTCGTCAAGAGGATATCCCTTGATAAATATTCCTTTTTCGGAAGTTCACCGACTCTAGGCGAAGTCGTCACATAAACTCGCAGGGATGATGTACCCCCTAAGCTAATAGACTAACCTTATTTCTAAGGGTTATATTGGAAATATTTTTGAGATAGAAAAATCCCGCCACGCAGTAAATATATGATGGTAAGAGAAATTGATAGTAAATAAATAAATGCGATAAAGTATATAAATGCAATAAATAAATAAAGCAAATAAAAATAGAAACCCAAAAATACCTAAACCTAGGGTTAAGGAGAGTCCCCAGCAGAGTCTCCAGCTATTGTGACTAGTTTTTAAATCAGAGTCGCCACTATTAGTTTTTATCCTAGGGAAGAGAACCTAACAGAAAACCCTAATTCACAGACAGAGATTCTAGGTTACAGACTTAATTAGACGAAAGGAAAGTGTTAGGCACCTTTCATACACCTCGTTCACAAGGATATTAAGCTCTAGATTAAGGTTTGGGATAAACAGGGTTTTAAGTTTTAATTAGCAAGACAAGCCATGATTTTAGATCGTATGCCTACATATCCTCTTATGAGGAATCCGAGTCCCAATTCGTAGTTCGTATGGGTTTGTGTCTTATAGAGGGTTTGTAAACATATTTTGAATCACTTTGCACTCGGTCGGGAGTAGTGATTGCGGAGATTTTGACTGAGTACGCAGTAAGCCAAAATTGGTTTGAAACCCTATTTGTAAAAAAACTATTGATTAGCTTAATTTGTTCGTGAAAATAGTTTGAGATTTGTTTGTGTTTTTTAATAATATTAATTGCGAAAATCTTGATTAATGCATGGTTAAAAAGGTTTAATGCAAAACCCTAAACCCTAAACCCTAGTTTATTCTAGAGCATCCGGCGACGCTTCAACCACAACTTTTACCTCCGCCGCCCATCAAACCCAACACAACCCACAAACAAAATAACGAGCTAAGTCGCTTTTTACCCTCTTCGTGATTCCATCATTCTGACTTCAAGACCCCCTTTCGATTACTTTTCTGATTCAGGTCTTAACCCCTTTTCCTTCTTTTTGCAGGCGCCGGTTGAGGACTTAAAGGTGGCGTTCAAACGATGATGGAGGATTCAGTAATGGTTCAAAGGCTGGCGAGTAGGGTTTCCGATTCGGAAACTCTAATCGCCTCTTCTTTTTGTCTTCGATGGTAGGGGGTTCGTTCAAGCTTTCTTCTTTCCGTTTCTGGCTTTTCTTCAACTTTCGTCCTCCCTGCTTTCTATCAAGGGCTCGTCTTTCTCTTTCTCTGAAAAAACCTTGTTCTTGTTTCTCTTAAACGACCCCCCTCTCTGTTCTTCCTTTATTAGTATATATAAGTTTATTTTTTATTTTTAGGGTTTTGGATCGTTAGAAGTTAATGTTACTTTAGATTAGGGATTCTGAAAATTAGGGATTAGAGATTTGATTTACTTTTAGTTTGTATAATATTCCAAGATTTGATTTGGATTTAGTTGTAATATATTTTTAATAAAGACCTGATTCTGAGATTTGTGATCTGCTGTAATATTTGATTATGTAAGAGAAATTTGTAAAATTTTAATTCGTATATCTTATTTCTGGATTTGTAAAGATTTTTCTAGATTTTTGTGTTACATTGAGAAATGATTCTGGGATTTGATATTTGTGTAATATATTCTAAGCTGGATTGATTAATAAGATTCAATTTTAGTTTCAGATTTGTTTCAGATTGATGTTGGACTATAAAAGATTTGGTTTCAATGCTGATTTTTGTAGTAATAGCTTATTAAATAAACGTGCATAATCTTGGATAAGATTTGCACAATATCTGTTAGCCCAAAATGGGCCTGCACATTATTTGATTTTTTATCCATCAACAGCATCCCCTTGTTATTACAGCACGCGTTTTTTTGGGCCCAACTTACTTATTCTTAAACAAGACCTTTTAAAAATATGATTTATTAACACTAATAATAATTTTACAAAATTAATTAGTGAAAATTAACCAACAATAATTTTATTTAAAAATAGAGAACGGGATACCAGCATTTTTTTAGCGCCTTTTGTTTTTTTCAACTCATATTGGGCCTCAGTTGGCCCAAACAGCAAACAACAACATAATTGTAAAAAATAATTTCCTTAAATGAATAGTAAAAAATACTAATGGGCTTAGCGTAACGAGCCTGTATTCCAAATTGTACCTCCCTTCTTGTTTAAAAATGGATTTTTAATTTTAAAGTAACAATAACTACCATTCTTAAATGGGCTGTCATAATTAAAAACTTAATAATAATTATTATTTTGAACTAACTTCCATTTTCGAATCGCATGGGCCATTGGCCAACATGCTTCGCGAATCGGTTTATGAGTCTTTCTGATTTAGAAAGCTCCACTCTCGCGGATTAAGATACACCCCCGGTTGGCTTAAATTTTAAGATGGGCCATCAGATATTGTTGTACCATCTTTAATTAAATATTTCTTCTATTTTAATCTTGAAGAATAAAATTGTCGAGGTAGGACAAATTTGGGTTACGACAATAAGGTCATTTTGGAGCATTTCAAGTCACACGTTTGGCATGATCATAGCTGGCTTGGTTTACATGATTTTCTCACAATTTTCCTCACGTCTCATCATCATTCACTTCCCTATAAATAGAGGGTGTTATCTCTCTCATTTTATCAAGCTTGGACATCTAAAATCACCCGACCAAGCTCTCTCCATAACTCACTTTTTTGAGTTTTCGAATTCATCTTTTCTCCACTTTTCCATCCAATTTCTTTGTTGATTATTCATCCTTGAACTTCACTGAAGCTAACAGAAGAAGAACCAAACCTTTAGGTGTCTAAAATTGTGCTATCCAAGTCCAATTACAGAGAAAATCCATCTGACTTTGTTCAGGTAGTTTAAGGCACCAAATCTTCTAACCCAAATTATTGGAATGGTTTATGATGTTCACTGATGCTTGATATTAACTTAATTTTGGTGAATCAATGCATTTGATGCTTCTGTTTTCGATTTCAAAAATTTCAAAACATCTCTGGTTTTTTCCAAATCGAGTAAGTTGTGTTTTATATAAATTTAGCGCGAGGATATGGTTGTGATCATCTTGAAGAGAAGTATCTAATGATACCACTATGAGCGTTTAAATTTATAGATTTAAGAATCATGATCTCACCATAATTGTAGGGTAGTTGGAGGTTGAAGATGACTTATGTAGCTTCTTCAACTAATGAGAGCAGGACAATTGAAATGTTGTGATTGGTGTGACTATCGTGACTTCAGTGTGCGCTTGTTGATTGTGGATCACCATATATCATCACTCTTGCGCCATTAGATGTGCCAACGTGTTTTAAAGAACCAGATTCAATGCCTCACATTATTTATGATTTATTTATTTTTACAAAATTTGTTTTATATTTGTTTTAATTTCAAAAATCCATAACTCTCTTATTTCTTATCCAAAAATTATGAAAAAAATATACAAAAATACTTTGAATTATTTCATACTTTGAAATATAAAAAAATATACAAAAATACTACATATCATTTTTCTAAACATATGGTACATATATTACGATTGACCGACCTCAAAATAGGTGTGACTTCAATATAAGTCCACTTACGATTACTTAACATAGCGCTAAATTTTGTCCCGATTCGAGAAATGACCATTTGTGGCCCAAACCCATGTTTGCAAGCCCAAGTATGTTTTTTTAAACCTTTGATCCAATAACCTTGAGGTTCATTGTTAGGAGGCTTTGGTCTTATCAATCCTCTAATGAATCATCATATATTTTGGTTTAAGCGAATAATTTAAACATCATTGATCATATGTTGTCGCCTCGAGAATTTGAAATGAATGATATACTTGACAAAAAGCAAATGAAACTTGTTGTTGAGAAGCTTTGATTTTATCAATCTTCTAATGAGTTTTCAAATGCAAGTTTCAATATGGTCATTCAACTAACCTCTAATTTCTAACTCACTAATAATTTACTTTTACTTTATGCTTTTACTTTATGCCTTTACTTTTATGTACCATTTATTTTGGAATTTACATTTCATGTCATTTTTATCTTTGCTCACTTGAGCATTTATCTTTATGTTATTTTGATTTTTGCTCACTCGAGCTTTTCATTTTCTTTTTGGAGATACTTAATAATCAACTTGAACAATAAAAAACTTTAAGGTTACTTGGACTATTTGGTTACTATCCTTGGTATAATGGAGTTGTGGACCTCTTGGACTTAAGATTAGAAGCCTTGATACCCTTGGGACCTTGTGACTTTGTTGTTATTTTGTCTGGAGTTCTTGAGGTTTACCCCAAGATATCGAGTTGATTTTATTTATGTACAGGTTATTCTAATTATGTGCTTTGTCTGTGATTGCGAATTCCTCTGTATTTACCTATTACTTTTCCAAATTTTTGAAAAGACTTAATATATCCAAAGCTTGGTATTATTAAGAGGTTTAGTATCTTTGATTGCTTGGTTTCAATCCAAAGGATGAGAATTCTACATTAACTTATTGTGTCAAGTGTTATCTTCTTGTTGGTTAGATGGTTCTTTTCTCTAGCTTTTATCTTATGCTTTAGGATAGTCCCTTCATCTCCTCCTATCTTCTTTAATTTCAAAAACCTTCTCCCTCCTTTTCAAAACTCTTCTTGTCCTCTAACTTAAACATATTTCATAATAAACTTGGAATTAGTCCATGCATTTTCAAAAATATTTTCTTAATCAAACTTTAACCAACTTCATCATACTTTGATTTTTTTTATGAGAAGACTAAAAGTCAATCAACCTCATTCAAACCTTTTTTTCCACTTCGGCTTTTTACCTTAAAATTTTCTCAAAAATATTAGACTCTTGTCAATCCTTGTAGTGATGCAAGCTACTATACTTCTATGATATATAGTGAAGCGAGATATTTTCCACTTGGGTGTCGAGTTAGGTTTTGCTGATTTCAAAATCCAAGTTATATCCTCCACTTTGAGATTATGCAAATTCTCGTTTCTCATAATCATGGGTAGTAAGTATGTTTTCAACTCAGATATGACGAAGATATCTTAACTCTTAAAATTAACCAACACACTTATGTTTTAAATCTTTCTAAAGGTGAACTACGAGTACCTTGATCTCCTATTGCACGGAAGGTGGTATGTAGGCACTAAAGGTTCGCAACCGCGGTGGGTGCAAAAATTATAAAAAATACTTCTCCTCTCACCTCCACCATCTATTTTTATATACAACACTTATAAAAAAAAATACACAAATTTTCAAAGATGTTCCTGTGGAGTATCATAGATGTTTAGGGTGATAATACCTTCCCTTTGCATAACCAACCCCTGTACCTAGATTCTCTCCCCCTCTTTTTTGGGTTATTCGCTCTTTTCCCATTTCCTTTGGAAACAATAAAGAGTGGTGGTGATTTTTATTTGATTTGTGCGAGTTAAGTCAATCCAATGCTACAGAAAAAATGACGACTTCATTGGGGACAGATTGACCAAATGTTGGTCCATCTCTAAGTGGGTTAAGCCTATATATGTTTATTTGTGTATGTGTTATTATCTGTTGTATGTTATGTGTTGTATATATGTTTGTCTGGAGTTTCTTGGTTTTCAGGGGTGCTTGGTGATTTCACATAAGTCCTCTACCCAGACTTGGGCAAACTTAAGATAGGACGGGTAAAATAGTCATGTTAACTTTAAGGGAGGAATCCCAAAAAAGGACACATGAGATCCCACACTCAGTGGAGGCCCCATTGACTTTAGTATTTGTTTACCGATAAACAGGAAGACATGCTGCATTCGACCTGGGAGCCTGCTGAAGCTGAGAACCTTAGAACCCTTAACCCATCATGGCCTTTTAGGTGTAGTGAGGAAACTATGACGGAGCAATCCGGAAGTGGTTGTCACATGATACTACACTCGGACGAGTTTTTCCTGAGAATATTATTGATTACTGAGTTAAACGAGACGTTGTTAATATCCAAAGGATGGATAAAGACTCTGGGAACCTTTTAGAACCTTGTTTGGCAGGTGATAAACTATTAGTCCATACCTTGTGGGTGGTACCTTTGACTTCATGCTCGTGACACCGAACCTATGAACCCCCCATGTTTGTGATCTTTTGTGTGATTGTTGCATGATGCATTCATGCACCTATGAGCATTCTTTAAAATAGTTGATTCAAGGAACTTAATGTTGACTTTTGAAAATATCTCATGTACTTTTGACCATGGATTCTGGAAGAAGAAAGACTCGAAAATACAGTTTCAAAGATCCTAAGATAGAGGATCTGATGAGTTTAATTCCTGAGATTGAAAGCTTTACAGATTTTCAGAAGAATTATGGAGCTGATGTGACTGTTATGAAGCTTAAGATGAAGGAGGGTATTCTTTCTACATTGGTCCAGTTCTATGATCCATTGTGCCAGTGTTTTACTTTTCCTGATTATTAGTTAATGCCCATATTGGAGGAGTATCCTTACCTATTTGGCTTGCATATTACTGATCGTGTTCCTTTCACCAGATTACAGGAAGAGCATAAATCTCATGAGATTGCTGCTATGACCCATTTGAAGAAGTCTGATATTGAGGCTACATTGACTACTAAAAAAGGAATTAGGGGTTTACCTGCTCAGTTTATATTAGAGAAAGCTCGTTACTTTTCCAAGATGAAGAGTATAGTTGATTTTGAGGCTATCTTTGCTTTGCTCTCCTATGGTTTGTTCTTGTTTCCTAATGTCGATAAGTTTGTGGATGTTAATGCCATTAGGATCTTTATGATTGGGAATCCAATCCTTACTCTGCTAGGGGATGCTTATTATTCTATCCATCTTCGGAATTTCTATTAAGGAGGGATGATCATCTGTTGCATGTCGTTATTATATCAGTGGTTTACTTCTCACTTACCTAGGTCGGTTGCCTTTGGGGATACCAAGAAGGAACCTCGTTGGGCCCTGAAGATCATGGTTGTCACTCATTCTTATATTGTTTGGTATCATCAAGTTTATTATGACGTGGAGATTATTGATAGTTGTGGTAGTTTCCCCAACGTACCTCTTCTTGGTCCAAAGGGAGGAATTAACTACGATCTCGTTCTTGCGCGCCATCAACTTGGATATCCAATGAGAGACAAACCAAATAGTATTCATTTGAGTAGCTTCTTTCTCAAAGAAGGAGAAGATCACAAGGATGCTAAGAAAGAGATTGAGAAGGCTTGGCTCCATATTCATAAAAAGAGTAGAAAACATTTGGGACCAAGAGGAGCTGTTTCTTTAGAACCACATCTCCATTGGGTACAAACAAGGGCAATTCAGTTAAAGATGCCTTATTCTCATGAAGAACATATATCTGATATGTTTGTGAGGATTACTCCTCTTCTTTTAGATGATGTAAAAGAACTTCAGCTTGCCCTGGTTAGGATGCAGCAAGAGAAGGAAGCATGGAAGAACAAGTACCAGACTTTGGAATTATCCTACTAAACATAATTGAAAGATAAGGATGACTTGATTGAGATTCTTGAGAGTCGTGTTATGGAGATGATGGAGAAGAAAGAGGATTTATTTTCCTCTAAAGCTCAGCCAAAACCTAGCTGCTCACTTTCTGACTTTGGTGGTTGGAAGGAAGTCACTGACAGGTATGCAGAAGAGAACAAGCAGTTGAAGGCTCAGATTGCAAGACTTATGGGAAAACGACAGTGTGTGGAGAGATCTTCATCAGCTCTAGCTCCTTAGGATTTTAGAATCTATCTTTATTATCTTGTACTTAGGATTATTGAAACTTGTACTAAAAGTTGTGACCCATTCAAAAGTTATTATAATAAAAAATTTAGTATTTCCAAAAGTGTTAGTACTTTAATATTTGCAATTGCCTATAATTCTTTGAGTTCCTTGAAATAAAAATAATGATAAGTAAATCATATGCATTGCATATCATGCATTATTTTGCACATATTCGTGCATTTCTTTTCATACCCAGGTGTCTTCTTGTGTTTCTCTACTTTGTTCAGTTGGCAAGTTGTCTCATCGATACAATACTCGGAACAATTCCAGGAAGAAAATGGAGAATCATGATCAAGATAATCGCGATTTGCACGAAGAAGTTACTGCTTTGAAGGCCGGTATGGCTAATCTGAATGCTTTGGTAGAATCTTTGGTGGATGCTTAGAATCAAACACCACTTGCTCTTCCGTCTCCTCATGTTTCTTAGCTACAATAGACGACTGTTATTTCTGAAGATCTATCAGTTCCTCATTTCTGTTACTCCAATTACTACTGCTCAGAACCGTATATCTCAAGGTTACCCATGGGGAATGCCTGAAAATTTCATTCCAGAAGGTTACAATCCTAATTTAAGTTGCTCCATTTTCTCAAGAAACTGTTGTTACGGTGCCTCCTGTGGTGTATGCTGCTCCTGCTGCTAGAAATGAGATTCATTATGTTGCGCCTCCCTCGGTGAATGTTGTTCCATTTACTAATGATGAAGTTTATCATCCTATTCCTCCACCCAGTAAAAGTGTGGGTTTCTATAACCACCGGATGACTTTCAGGACCGATTCAATGAGATGCAGAAAGAAATAAAGGCTCTTCGAGGAAAAGAATTATTCGGGAAGAACATTAGTGGACTCTGTTTAGTTCCTAACGTAAAAGTACCAACAAAGTTTAAAGTGCCAGAATTTTAGAGATATAAGGGCAACTCTTGTCCTCGTGACCACCTAGTAATGTATATCAGAAAGATATCCACTCATACTGATGATCGAAGTTTGCTTATTCATTTCTTTCAGGATAGCTTAGCCGGTGCTGCATTGAAGTGGTATATGGATTTGGACAGTAGTAGTATTCGTACCTTCAATGATTTGTGTGAAGCTTTTATCAAGTAGTACAAGTACAATATGTTTATGGCACCTGATCATGACCAACTGATGGCGATGGCTCAGAAGGATAAAGATTCATTTAGAGAATATACACAACGTTGGCGCGAGATTGCTGCCCAAGTGGTACCCCGATGGGAGAACAAGAAATGATCAAGGTCTTTCTCAAAACCCTGGGATCACTTTACTATGAAAGAATGGTTGCTAGCACACCAAGTGATTTCACTGAAATGGTAAGCATGGGTGTTCATCTAGAAGAAGCTGTCAGGGAAGGACACTTGACAAAAGATGAAGGAATGAAGAAATCATCATATGGGTTTTCTAGGAAGAAAGTGAGCAAAACCAATGTTGTCATTGAAGAAATAAAGTTTAGACTACCAAGAATACGTCATCAGAACCAACAACAAGTTGCTTCTGCGACTCCAGTTGTAAATACAGCTTTGACTACTGTTGCCTATCAAAGACCACCTCCTCAGGGAAATCAAGGAAAAGGTCAGAAGAGAGAAGTTTTTGACTATATTCTAATAAGTTATGCAGAATTGTTCCCGACCTTAATTTAAAAGAAATTGGTATAGACTAGCCCTCTCCCTACCACACCTTCACCTTTACCATAATATTATAAGGTGGATCAAACTTATGCTTTTGATCAAGGAGCCCTTGGGCATAACATCGAAAATTGTTATCATTTGAAGTCTGAAGTATTGAAGATGGTGAGATATGGTCTTTTATCTTTTAAGGATGTTGGTCCTAACGTAAAGATAATCCACTGCCCAAGCATGGAGTTGGAAGTGCTATAAATATGGTTGATGGTTGTCTTGGAGACTTCTGAATTTTTGACATCAACCTGGTCAGAGGTGATTTGGTGAAGATACATGCTAATCTCTGTGAATTCAGCTATTATACACATGACCATGCTGGTTGTAGTATTTGAATTGTAGATATCCATGGATGTGATAAGGTGAGAGTTGATCTTTAAGAGATGATGAATGAAGGTCTTATCCATATAATCAGGACAAGGGCTGAGTACGAAGAAGAAGTGAATATGGTTTATGGATGTCCCGATGAATTCCGTATTTTTTATGTGAATTATATGAATGACGATCTGGTACAGTTGCACGCTATATTTTGTCACATGGATGGCCAAGAAGAACACCATTATGGGTCTTGTCAGATTTGCTATAGGGATTCCCGGGGTTGTTCTATCATAATAAGAGGTGTTCAATTATTGTTAGATAATGGTACTATCAAAGTCACTGGAAATAGAGATGATTACAATGGAGTTAATATAATTGAAGATTACTCTGTTGAGGACATGTCTGATGATGAATATGTTTCTGCTAATGGGTTCTTTCTTTCTGAAGAAGACATGTTCTTCGATAACAATTTTACGATGCCTAAATATTCTGAAGTAGGGGTGAATGTCATTGTTTCATACTTTGGTATTCCTGCTCCTGTAGAGATTGAGTATCATAGCAAGCCTGCTATTGGTCCAGTGGTTATTTGTCTGCCTGGTCCTGTCCCGTATGAATCAGACAAAGTTGTGCCTTATAAATACAATGTGACTATCATGGAAGATGGTGTGGAAATACCTATCCAACCTTTATCTAACATCAAGAATATTTCTCAAGCTAGTCAGGTAGCCCACAGTGGTCGAGTCTTCGCCCCTACTTTTCGAGGGGACATTAATTCTGGTAAAAAGATTGTTGAGAATACTGAACCAAAGAAAGTGGTGGGAGAATCTAGTGGCAATGCTTTGGAAAATGATATGGATGACTTGTTGAAAATTATCAAGATGAGTGACTACAAGATTGTAGATCAATTGTTGCAAACTCCATCTAATATTTTCATTCTAGCCTTGCTTATGAACTCTTCTACCATCGGGAATCTCTGATGAGAGTGTTGGATCAAGCTTTTGTTGAGAGTGACATGTCTCTGGATCGGTTCAGCGGTGTTGTGGATCAAACTATGACTATTTATATATTATCCTAATTGGGCTTGGGTTTTCTACCTTGGATTATATTTGATATTATATCTAATATCTCAACATATCTAATTTATATTATATTTGATATTATATCTAATATCTAAACATATCTAACTTAGATTATTTTTGATATTATATCTAATATCTCAACATATCTAACTTAGATTATATTTGATATTATATTTAATATCTCAACATAAGAAATTATCATTAGTCATCTGTATGAAACATAAATAACTTCTATTATAAAAGCATCATGAACATCAAAAATTAATAATGAAACATCATGAAGCGCTTGAAACTATCCTCCACTTTAAGGTTTGCAAGATTTTTTTGCCATGAAGAGTTCTATATGATGTATTGCAAGAGTAGAAAATTATTTGGATATAAGGTTTGTGTTCTTAATTATTCATTTCAGCAGAAAATTATTTATTTATCTAACCTTTTTTTTTGTCTAACCTTTTTTTTTTTGTTTATATCAGAAACAAATACAAAGGAAAAACCATTGAGAATATACTTGCACCCAACATTTGATCTTCCTCAGCATATCAAGGATTTAAAGATCCAACATATGATCTTTATAGACACATTAATTTTTATTTTATTATTATGTGTAAACAATGTAATATTTTGGGTAAATATTGTAGTTTGTAAACAAATTATTTTATTAATTTTTATATGTAAACAATATAATGTGTTTAAATTAAAAAATAATAATCTAACTCACTCCTCAGTTTTATTGTTTAACCGAGATAGTTGAGACGTTAGTTTTGTAAATAATAAAAGTGTAGAAACTGAAGTTCGAAACCATGTGAAAATAAATTTACCTCTCGATTTTTAAAACACTATGGTGATAAGTGGCAACTTTTTATGACGACCTTCGTTACTTCGCTTCTTTAGCCGAGGTAAAATGTATTTCACAACCGACGTTAAAAGCGCTTTTTGCAGTAGTGATTAAATCTAAATATGATATGAATAAGAATTCCAATATATCTAAAACGGACTCAAATAAATATTTTCCAAACGAGTACACGCTTTAAAAACATATATTTGATTGAACATAAAAGTAAACAAATCTTGAAAGTGCGAGATTTAATCCACTAAAAGTTTCACACCAAGTAAGCAGCTCGAGACAGGATGTCTTGTTTAATTCTAAAACATTTTACTTAACATGTTTCCTTCCACAATTGTGCCATGAAGTTCTTTGAGAGAAAATGTCTCGTATCTTTTTGAAACATCTTATTTAACGAGTTGTCTAACGAATTTTTCCAATCACATGTAACAACATATTAAATTGATAAAATGAATGTGTGATCCATGGATGTTCAACAACATAACCAACAATCGATCTAGGTGTCATCAAAGCCATTAAGGATGATATTGGTACCACTACTACGAAAAACACATATGACAACGATTGTGAAATACATATATAACATTTGTACGCCTGTTGTTAGGTAGCATGTGATTGTAAGTATGTTGCTTTCCATCACGGACATGTGACCGTGGTGATAAACTAAGTAACGTGTTTCCTATCACAACATTTATCTTAAGCAACCATTGTGATATATATATATATATATATATATATATATATATATATATATATATATATATATATATATATATATATATATATATATATATATATATATATATATATATATATATATATATATATATATATATATATATATATATATATATATATATATATATATGTGTGTGTGTGTGTGTGTGTGTGTGTGTGTGTGTGTGTGTGTGTGTGTGTGTGTGTGTGTGTGTGTGTGTGTGTGTGTGTGTGGTGTGTGTGTGTGTGTTTTTTCCCTACGCCTCACTAAACATATACAACCATTCAAATTGATGTAGAAGATAATAATCATATAAATTAAATTATTCTTTAAAAACAACTTAAACGAACCATTATTTTTTTAATTTCATGCATCTCATAACTCATCTCTCGCTCTTTAACATATATAATTTGGTTCAATGACCTAAGATCTTCATAGCAATAATTCACTCTCTTCTAATTTATTTTGAAAAACATCAATTTGTTGACTAATTCGGATTCATCATCATCGCAACGTCATAGTAATCATCAATGTTATTTAAAATAATAATAATGATGATAATGACGATGATGAGTCTGAATTAGTCAACAAATTGATGCTTTTTAAAATAAGCTATAAGAGAAGGAATCATTACTATGAAAAACTTAGGACATTGAACCAAATTCTATATGTTAAAGAGCAAGAGATGAGTTACAATATGTATGAAATTCGAAAAACATTGATTTATCTAAGTTGGTTTTCAAATATAATTTAATTTTTAGATCATTATTTCTTAAATCAATTTAAACTAATGTGTGTCCTCTGAAAGGTTAATGAAAAAAATAATATACATTTAATATAATAAACTCAATTGAATCTTTTATCAATCTACATAAGAAATTAATGCTGCAAGATTCACAAAACAAAACATTGTTAAGTCACAAAAAGGTTTTTTTGTGTGACTTACCAATATTTTGTTCTTGTTCTAAGAAACATTTATAAACAACAACAACATATAGCATCATTTATCAACAAAACAACAACAACATATCAATTCATAAATGTTTCACAAACACACCTTTTATTGAAAAGATTCATGGAAAATAAAGAAGAAGAAATGATCTACTTGTCTCATAATGAACTGAAGTTGATCTACTTTGTGTTGTTATGAAGAAAAAATACAAGGTGGATGAAGCTTCTAAAACAACTTCACACTTGTCGTATTGTTTCTCCATAGCATCACAAACCATTTGTGAACCACACCAATAATGTGCGCTTTCTTAAATCCTACAAGTCAAAAAATATCATGTCAAATGTAAACAGATTTGGAAACATAAACTCTTGAACCAGATTTCAAAATATAAACGGAAAACATAAATTAGATTTGTAAATAATCAGTTATCGCATTTTATATGTTGTTGTGGTCATAAAATAAATATAGTTTGTGTTTAAAGTGTGCAGAAGTTATGTTTATGCATAGTATAATTAGTTAATAGATATGGTCTCTATCATCTTCAAAATCGAAAAAACAAGAAAATCATTTCTAAAATTAGTGTCATACATGATATATATATATATATATATATATATATATATATATATATATATATATATATATATATATATATATATATATATATATATATATATATATATATATATATATATATATATATATATATATATATATATATATATATATATATATATATATATATATATATATATTAACTGAGATCCCATTTCAAAAATTGAGATTTTAAAAAATAAAAAAATCATGTCAAATGAAAATTCTTTTTAAGAAAAATTAGTGTCATACATAAAACAAATATGATAATTGAGATCCATTTCAAAAACATACAATTATGTTGGATGAAAACTCTTCGTAATACGAAATAGAACGATGAAGAAGAAATAGTATGAAAAACAAAGAAAAATTAAACATGTGTTTTTAGTCTGTACAGTGTTACCATAAGATGATACTTGTGTTTAATTTTACTTAATGCCTCAGGTGGCCTCTTTGTCTTATGTACATGTCCAAATTGAAAACTACTTTGGTTATACTTATCATTCGTTAGTGGTTATAAATAATAAAAATTATCTACTATATAAAAATCAACTGGACTTAAGAATGATCTACCTTCATTTATCTATTTATGTGAATAATACATGAGTGTTTCCTCTATTTTAAAATATGTGACATCATACATTAAGCTTTATGTCTTCTACTTAAAAAAATTGACATGTTTGTTATTTATACTCCATAACAAAAATGATGTGTTTAATTCATCCCACGTGTACAAAAGCAAAGCCCTATGACAACTCCACAAGTCATTGAACTCTTTCTACATTCATCATGACACACAAATCCTTTCAAAATTTGATAACAAATTGAACTCTTAACACACATTTTTCTTCATATTGACTAGTTTGATCAATGTGCAAGTACAATGAATAAAATCATTTGTTCCAATTAGATAGTATAAATAAAACCACAAAATTTTTGTAACCAATTTTATTTAAAAGATTAATCACATATACTTTTACATGCTAAACCAAATAATATATTCCATCAAAATTTAAAAAACCTAGTTTATTAGAAATGTCTAATTTACAAGACCTCATGATATATAAAAAAGAAGAGAGTACAAACACTAACATTAATGTATCTACACAATAGACATAGAATGAGAAAGATTGAAATAGAAAAACAAAAGTAACAAGTTACTGACTACAACTACTATACAATCCAACACAAGAAACAATAGTACTATTACTATTATAAACAACACCAAAAACACAAAAGGTCAAACATTGAGAAACTAAACTCAACCTTGTTCTTGCTTGGATCTATATATAGTCTCCCCTATCACAACTAAATCAATCCCCTTCTCCTTTTCTCTCTCTCTCTCTCTTCACTTTTCCTTACCTTTTTTATTTACCAATTGATCTATTTTCCTTTTCACACCCAACCCAATTCTCTTCTTTCCACTCACATCCCACCTATTTCACTCTTTTCATTCATCACTTCAACCTCATCACCAAACTCACCTTTTTTTTTTCAAATGTAAGTGATTCATTCATATTCATAATACCAATTTCATCTTTCAACTTTATTTGTTCGACTTTTTTTTAATACGTGTCTTCTTAGAAATCAAAGATACAGTAGTACGAGTCTATAGAACAGATCCTATTTAAATAAGGTCGATTCAATTTTTCTTTTTTCACTTTTACCTCGATGGAAAACCAATTCTTTTCAAACACTAATCTTCATTATGAACAATCACATCTTACATGGCAATCACTTTCACTTACATCAGAACAACAAAAGAATAATCAAGATTGTTTCTACACACCAACAGATCAATGTGTTCATCAATTTGATTCAGCACTTAGTTCAATGGGATCTTCACCAGCAGCTTCCAATTCCAACATGTCAAATGAAAACTTTGTCATAAGAGAATTGATTGGAAAATTGGGAAACATTGGTAATTGTTCTGATGAGATCTCACACACTTTGGTTGCTGCAAACTCTTACATCAATAGCAATAACAACACTTCATGTTACAACACCCCTTTGAATTCTCCTCCTAAATTGAGCATTCAAAACATGAGTTTGAACTCAACAGTTGCCGAATTCTCAACTGATCCTGGTTTTGCTGAAAGAGCTGCAAAATTCTCTTGCTTTGGAAGTAGGAGTTTTAATGGAAGAACAACACAATTGAGTCAAAGTCAAAGATCTACTCCATTGATGGAAAATGGAAAACTCTCTAGAGTTTCAAGTAGTCCATCATTGAAAGAACTTGGATCTCAATCTCAAATTGGTACACAAGAGAACATTCATGATCCAATTGAAGTTAACAATTCACAAGAAGAATCAACATTCTCTGAAAATGTTTTGAAACCTTCTCCATATGTGAATTCAAGAAAAAGAAAAGCATCTTCCAAAGGAAAAAACAAAGAAAATTCAACTTCTAGTAACCCTCTAATGGTAAGATAAAAATTGAATTTTTACTTGATTTTCTTTGACCCTTTATGTTAAAATGGTGATTTCATATCTTAAATCCAAAAGGGTCATTTTTGTTTTTCAATTAAAGGCTTGTGAAGTTGGTGAAGATTCAAATTCAAAGCGCATAAAAACAAGTGAAGGTGAAAAAGTTGAAAATGGTAAAGTAAAAGCAGAGGAAGAGTCAAAAGGGGGTACAAATAGTAATAATGGAGGTGATGAAAAACAGAATAAGAGTAACTCAAAACCACCTGAGGCTCCAAAGGATTACATTCATGTCAGAGCAAGAAGAGGCCAGGCCACTGACAGCCATAGTCTTGCAGAAAGAGTAAGAATTTTCACTGTCATTTTCATTCTAAAATTGACACTAACAATCATTGTTTTAAATTAGGGCTACGCTGTTGAATCAGATATATTGTGACCGAAATTGCAGTTGCAGACCACAATTTTAAATCATGACTTAAAATTAAAGTTATGTTAAGTCATACATGTGACCCTAATTGCACTTATGAACCACAATTTTAAATCATGAATTTAAATGAGGGTTATATTGAGTCAGATATATTATGATCGTAATTGCATTTGAAATTTGACAGGATCAAATTAAATTTTGTTTTAGGTTAGGAGGGAGAAAATAAGCGAAAGAATGAAACTTTTACAAGATCTCGTACCTGGTTGCAATAAGGTGTGACAAAAAATCAATAAGTTTAAGATTAATAGAATTTAATTGGTTATTTTCTGTTTTACTAATTTTTAGTTATGAATTATTATTACATGTAGGTTACTGGAAAAGCACTTATGCTTGATGAAATTATAAACTATGTTCAATCATTGCAGCGTCAAGTTGAGGTAAGATAATGCTTCAAAAAAATGTCAACTTTAGGAGTTTTACATATACTTATTTTTTTTAACTTATTTTTAAAATTAGAGGGAATAAGCATATTATCACATGATGTTAAGATTTCTTGCTCATTAAGTTTTTAGATTTTTTTGGTTTGAACTTTTCTTTTTGCAGTTCCTATCTATGAAATTGGCTTCTGTCAACACAAGGGTGGATTTTAGTATTGAAAGCCTAATCTCAAAAGATGTAAGTTTAAGGGCTCTAGACAATGGAGGATTTGCTTTTTAATATCTCTTTTTTAATTGAGATATTGTTAGTTCAAATCTGTATCATACAATTGAATCAGATATTTCTGCACAGCTATCAACTGAGTTGTTTTAATGGAACAAAAATATTATTTTTTATTATTATAAATTTGTTGACTTTTATTTATTATATTTTTTTTAGATATTTCAATCAAATAATTCTTTGGCACACCCAATATTCTCTCAAGATTCCTCAGCACCATCCTTTTATGGGCAACAACACCAGCAAAATGCTTTATGCCAAAACCTTGGCATGCACTTATCTTCACTTAATGGATTCCATGAAGCTTCTTCTCAGGTAATAATCAATTTCTCCAATTTATATTAAAAAAAATATGTTAATCGCATTTTCAATTATCACCCAGAACTAGAACCATCTATCTATTTTCGATCAATAGAACAAAATCAACTATTTACATTAAGATTTCATAAAGTCAAAACGCAAATCATTCGACATTAATTCGACTATTCAGATTATATGGTTACATAATCAGTAATTTAAATTACGATATCATATTTTAAACCTAATTTATAAAGTTAAAAACAAAAAAAAAAAACACACGAATTTATCAAATATGTGATTTTGTGGTCTAATGTATTTTGATTTTATGCAAGTTTTTTAGGTAACTAATCTTATGCATTGAATTTCAATTTTTCAGTATCCATTGACATTCTCTGAAGATGACCTCCACACAATTGTTCAAATGGGATTTGGACAAACTGACAATAGAAAAACACCAATACAATTTCAGAATTTGAACGGTAATTATAAACCAAACACAAAAATTAAATAAAAAAAGTAAACAATTTTCATTAGGCCTAAAATAATATAATGTTGACATCAATATTTTTGTCCAATGCAGGGACAAATCAACTACCACTATGAAATTAAGCTGTCATTACGCCTCAATTAAAGCAAAGAGGAATAGGAACATTGCTGTTGTACACATCCACAACAAATTTAATTGGAACAACCTCATCAACTATTGAGCATTATTATTATAATTATTATTACTATTAGGGTTATGATTTTAATTTTTTTTTAATTTTGGGGTGATTCTTTTTTCTTTTGTAAAAGTATTTACTGTAAAATCTTTAGGAGCTTGGTGCAAATTCTTATTATTATGGCACCAATTGTAAGATATAGTGCTAATTAATTAAAGGAGTTTCTGTACCACCTATCATTATCACTCTTCACTTTCTCAATTATTTTATGTTTTGTGTATAATTTAAAAAAAATGTTGATTTACCTTTTATTTACTTCACTATTAATAAATTGATTATAAACCGATAAATCAGATATGATCACTAGAGTACGACTGTTTTACCTATATTTTTTTTGGAGTGAGTCAAAATTTTAAGTTTATATTCTTTAATATGTTCGTCTCATTTTGTCTCGTTTATTTACAGAGTTTTACGAGTGTGAAAATTAACTTTTTTTTTAAATTTTTAATACTATGGAGCAAATCAATGTTTTAGTCTCACATCCTTAATTATGTTTATCTCATTCCGTCCAAATTTCTTTAAACTTTTATAAGACAAGCCTAAACAGAACGTGTGAGTCTGTTTATCATCCCTAATTATAATTATTCAAAATCACACACACACAAACATTAGTGTTAGAATTCAAACCCTGCGTATAGCATTCAACTTAACAATATTGATTTTTTATTGAGTTAGAATGTATATACTCTCTCCATTCTTGTCACTTTTATAAAAAAAATATTTCTTTTTAAGTGTTATTACAAAGTTTAAAATAATAATGATTGTTATTTTGTCAAAATAACTTATGATAGAAAGAAAAAATCAAATAAATAATAATAAGAAATTGAAAATATTATTGACAAAAAGATTATTAATATTTAAAAAATAGCAATAATAATTAATTTTCTCAGTACATATATATAAAAAGAAGAAAAAAAATAACATTTAAAAAGAAAAAGAAGAAGTAATTTATATATCTAATCAATTTATAAAAGAATTTTCATATGTCTTCATCAAATCTCATTATATGTCATGTCAATTAACCTTATGCTAATTTATGTTGGTAACCAGCTGTAATATATATAGTGGGGTCTTAATTTTATTAATTAAATAAATTAATCTCCCATATTTTTTTTAATTTCAATGATGATGACATTTGGTAATTAACTTGTGCTGGGGTCAACCATAATTTCTGGCATTTTCTTTATGTTTTTTATTACATGTAACTTTTTTAGGTTCACCAACAGCAGAGAAGCTTCTGTGCTCTTTACATTTTTTTTTTTTTACTTTATAAAATTAATTAAAAAAAATCAAAAAGTATAAAAAGATTAAAATATTAGAGGTTAGAAGTTATAACCACCCTTTAAAAAAATTAATTTTTTAAAAACTGATTTTAAAGGAATCCCAGGTTGGCACAGTGTTGAAATTGTGACTAAGCCTAATGAATCATTGAGCTTTATAATTTATTCATAACTTTTATTATTAATTTTGTGAATAAAAAAGTTGTTTATAGTGGAATTCAGGTTTGGAAAAGATACTCTATAGAGAAGTTGTTAGGAAAAATCCAGTTTATAAAGTTTAAGAAAAGATTTCTAGGCTCTGATCCTGACAATTCAATATTGATGGGTCTATAATTGTTTTTGCAGAATATTGTGATTAAATTATTATTAGAAAGATGCTTTGAATGTGGTGCTGTTTACAGAACAGTTGCATGTATTAAATATATATTGACAGATTTAACTATTGTATAATAATATGTTTTAATTTTCTCTTTTGGGTTCTAATAAAGAAGTTAAAGAAATGCATATGGAAAGTGCCAAAGTGATAAGCTGACACACTTGTCTCTAAACATTATGAAGGACTAATTATATAGAGACGTGTCAAGGGATGGATTGGTGTACTAAATTTTTGTCAAGAATGTGAATAGTCATTAAATAGATAACAAAATGATTATTAGTGTATTGGATTAGTGATCAACAATTGATCTTGAACAAAGTTATGTTGAATTTAATATGTTTTTGTTTGTAAAAACTTTTGTTATTGTATTAGATAAGTTGGAAAGAAAGGGAAGGAGTACATAGAGGAGGATTATTGATATGAATGAGTTTACATATTTCATGAATTTGGTAAATGTCCTGTCGATTGAGAGTAGATTCACTTAGTTTAATAAGGAGGATAGTGTAAAAAGCAGATTTGACAAATTCTTGATTTCAAAAAAAGATGATTGGAAAATAAAAGATTGTTGGGCAGACAATAGGGGATATGGACATTTTAGATCACTCTCCAATTTAGCTTAAAACTAGTGAATTGGATTGGGGACTCAAGCCATTTAGGGTCAATAGCTGCTGGTTTATAAACAAAGAATTCAAAGATTTTTTGTGGATGAAAAGTAGAAAAATATGGATGTCGAAGGAAAACAAGCATATGTGCTGAAAGAAAAATTCAAAATACTCAGGAACAAATTGCGAATTTGGAATAGGGAGAAGTTTGGGTGGATAGATTTGAGGATAGAAGAAGCTACTAAGAAGATTGACAAGAATGATAATGACCCAATGTCGGATATTCAAGGAGGAGTAGGGGAGGGGTTTAGAGAGGAGAGAAACCACATATGACTTGGGGAAACATCTTTGTCTCAAAGAAAGTTTTTTAAGAAAAAATCGAGGCAAAAATGGTTAATGGAAGGAGATCATAACACTAAGTACTTTCATGCTATGATCAAAGAAAGACGGAGGAGGAACACGATTGCGTCGGTCCAAACAAGGGAAAGGATTTGTATAGAGGATGTGAATGGTATGCAGAGTGAGACGTTGAAGGTGTTCGAATGTAGATTCAAGGAAGAGTTTAGGGATAGACTATCTTTGGAAGGAGTTTGTGTCAATTTGATTTTTGATGAGGAGAGAGTTTTACTGGATTCAGAATTCATGCAGGAAGAAATCAGAAGCACTGCTTAGGACTCAAATGGGGAGAAAAGTCTGGTTCCAGACGATTTCAATTTCAATTTCATTCAAGAATGCTGGAGCTTTTTACAAGAGCACATCGTTAAATTTGTCATGGAATTTCATAAGACTACGACTCTTCCAAAGGCTATTACAACATCTTTCATCGCTCTAATCCCTAAAAACAATAATCCACATGCTTTAAATAAATATCGCCCTATTTGTTTAGTCAGTTGTTTATACAAAATATTATCAAAGAGTCTTTCCAACAGAATCAAGAAGGTCCTAAAGGGTACAATTTCATCTTCTCAAACGACTTTCGTGTCTGAAAGACAAAAGACAAATTCTTGATGGAGTTTTGGCATTTGAAGAAATTATTGATCATGCAAGAAAGGAAAAGAACAAATGTTTCATATTCAAAGTAGACTTTCAATAGGCCTACGACTGGAAATTCTTGAGAAACATGTTTCAAAAGTTCATATTTGGAGTTAATTGGTACAAATGGATGGAAGCATGTATTTTCAATAGTTTATTATCTATCCTTGTGAATGGGAGTCCAACTAAAGACTTATGGGTGGAGAGAGGATTAAGAAAAGGCGACCCTTTGTCACCCTTCTTATTTACCTTGGTTGTTGAAGGTTTGGATGGTATGGTTCAGAAGGCGGCCGATATCGGGAGTTTTGAAGTTTATAAAGTAAGCAGTGATTTGGAAGTTATGGTTTTATAATTTGCAGATGACACTGTGATCGTGGGAAGTGGTTGTTGGAATAACTTATGGAGCGTTAAGGAAATATTCATAGGTTTCGAGTTAATATCCTGGTTGATGGTCAATTTTTTCAAAATCAAGATATATAGGGTGAATATTAAGGAGAACTTCATTGGAAGCGCGACCTGGGAGTTAAACACATTGGTTATTTTAACAAAGCGCTCTTATGAAAATGGAAATGGAGAATATTAAATGAATAAGGGAACATATGAAGGCGAATCTTGGAAGCTAGATATGGTGATGTTCTACAAGCAGTGATGTTGGGGCATGAATTCAAGCCCAAGAAGAATGCCTCTGTGTGGTAGAAACACATGATTGGGTGAGTTGGCTCAAAACTAACTTGCTTAATTATTTTGCAGGAAACATTAATTTTGACCTTGGCAAGGGAGATAAAACCATGTTCTGGTTTTGCAGGTGGATTAGGGGACCCCTCCTAAAAATCTCTTTCCCCACTTTGTTCCATTTGTCACGACAGCCACGGGCAAAGGTGTGCGACATGGATTAGGGGACCCCTCCTAAAAATATCTTTCCCCACTGTGTTCCATTTTTCAATGCACTATCTCTAGGAAATTATTGAGCAATGTTTTTTCCTTGCTTGATTTGCATAATTTGCAGACTTTGGAGGATCTGGCTGATATTTTCCACTTCGACCAATTTATGCAAGCGCTATCGGGGAAGGTCAAGAAGAAGAAGACTTGTCTAATATGGCTGGTCACAATTTGGTCTATTTGGAATACAAGAAACAAAATCATATTCAACAATGAGGTTTGCAAATTAGTTGATATTATCTTTAGTATCAAAGGGGTGTCGTGGATTTGGAAAGCTATCGGCATTAGAGATAGAAGATGTTCATCTTTATATTATTGGTTTTAAGCCCCATTAGATTGTATCAATGTGAGTTAAGACATTATTTTTGTTATTGTCGGTGTAATGGGTTTGAGTACCCCTTTTACTCCTAATTATAATTAAATTATCTTTTCTTATAAAAAAGGGTTAAATATCCCCTTATCAATATGGAGAGTTTTGATTTTCCCCCCTTGAAGTATTTTTTTTGTGATCCGCCCCTTATGAAACGAAGATTCCGTTTGCATAACCCCCTATTTCATGCTTGGCTGACTGAGCGTGGGAAATCTTCCTAGGTTGCATCGTGGACTTGGTGACTGGATTATTATTGATTACATGTATAAATTAATTAAGAAAAAATAAACTAAAACACTACAACAACCAGAAATCAAACCTGGTATCTTGAAGATGTAAGATACACCTCTTGCCAACTGAGTTGCAATATTTTTTTGATAAAATCACACAACAAATAATAAATAAAGTAAATCCCAATAGTCATCTTCATCATCACATGTTATCATCTTCATTCTCACTTCCAACAATAATATTAAAATCATTTGGATCAAGAAAATGCAAGAAATTATACCAAGTAAATTCAAGATTTGAAAAAATGGCATTAAACGCTCTCTGTTTCTCTCGTTGGTTCCATTTTTCCTCTTTCTTCTCATAGATATTTGGAAGTACGAGACACGTCCAAGCTGTTAAGTGGATTATTGCACTCCGGCGAAGCATCTTCATCCTCAGAAATTGATTTTTGGTTCTATAATTTCTGTGCAATTTGAACTGTAGCGAAGTTTGATTGAAAATTAGGGCTGACTTTAGGGTTTTATGATTGTTGCAATGATCTCTTATATTAATTCAATTGATATATGTTAAGTGAAATGCTTGCTTAACAAGATGACTAACTTGTTATTGTCTTGCTAAAAACCCTTCTGCTAAGGAAACAGAAAAAAGAAACAAGAGGGGTTGTTGATTCTTTTAACCTAAAGCATCAAATTTTTTATTGTGTTTTAGTTTTTGTGCAACATATCATATGATAGCTAAGATTGCAACATACACAGTTGGGATAATGAACACTCAAATTTTGGCATTAGTTTGCCAATATGGAAATGTCAGAAACAAAATTCATGTGTGACTATTGGCATCATTGAATTAAGAACACAAACGTCTTAAATATAAAAAATGCATAACCTACAGATTGGAGTATTTTAAAGGATCAAGTTTTGCTAGAGCCTGGATATCCATAAAACATATTTGGTCATTGTCAGATCAAGATCGGGTGGTCCGAAGTTCAAGCTCAGAAATTTGGATTTTTAATTATTTTTACTTATGTTGTGAGCTAATTGATATGAGTCTACAATCACCAATACACTAACTCCAAGTAATCCATTTTTTACTTTACTTTATATTTTCATTTTCTCCTTTTTGCATGACTTTATTCATGAAAGTTAGTTTTGGTTCTGTTTCATGTTGCACGGTTTCATGTTCCAATGAGTATCTTTTGATTTCCTTGAGAAGAAGATGGAAGGAACAATAAGACTTTGTATTAATTGATTTCGAGGTGATTAATAGCAACAATAAGACATATGGCACAATGGTTGGACATTTGATATATGAGCCAAGGACCATGGGTACGAATCCTTGGTGAGGCGATATGTGACATAATTTTTTGGGAATTTGATTTGAAATTATCCAGTCAACAAATCCAGGATGCCAACTAAGAAGATTCCCCACGCCCAGTCAGCCAAACATGGAATATGGGGTTCTGCAAACAAAATCTTCATTTTATAAGGGACGAATCACAAAAAAAAAATACTTCAAGGGGGAAAATCTAAACTCGCCCTATTAGTATGGGGCATCGTATATTTAACTCATAAAAAATATATGAAAAATAAAAGTTAGAATATGTTATATATATATATATATATATATATATATATATATATATATATATATATATATATATATATATATATATATATATATATATATATATATATATATATATATATATATATATATATATATATATATATATATATATATATATATATATATATATATATATATATATATATATATATATATATATATGGATTTGCTACAATAGATTCACTTATTTTTATGAAGGTCTATTTTAGCAACATTCACCTTAGGTGCATTTTACAATTTTTTAGTTAAAACTTGATAAAAACACACCTTCATAAAAATAAATTAGTGTATTATAGTAATTTCCACAGTGGTTTGCTATAATGCACGAACTTATTTTTATGAATGTATGTTTTAGCATCATGCACTTTAAGGTGCTTTTAACCATTTTTTAGTTAAAACTTACTAAAGTAGACCTCCATAAAAACAAGTAGGTCTACGTTATCATATCCATATATATATATATATATATATATATATATATATATATATATATATATATATATATATATATATATATATATATATATATATATATATATATATATATATATATATATATATATATATATATATATATATATATATATATATATATATATATATATATATATATATATATATATATATATATATATATATATATATATATATATATATATATATATATATAATATATATATATATATATATATATATATATATATATATATATATATATATTGTACATTCCAGAAATATTAATCTCGGCCTGGTCATGAAGTCAGCTGGAAGGACAAGCAAAAGTTAGTGATCGACCCTTAGTAATGAGGGACACCTAGGAGAGGATACAACTCGGCTAAAGATGGCGGACGAACATTACACCTCCGAGTAGCAACTCATGTGTGCCATCAGTCTGGATAACGCTAGTGATCAGAATCTACCTACTCGTAGCCAGTCATCAACCTGACTCATTAATGATTGTAACCGCTGTTGGTGCATTACTCCCACGTTACATGGCTCTTAACACCTTCGTTAAAGGTGACGACAACTGTTACACAGTTACAAAGCCAAGGGTCACACCTTGATTGAGGCTCTTAAATTATAATAAAACAAACACTATATAAAGGGGCTTCCAATAGAGGGATAAGCAAGACACTTTTCTTAGACAATACGCACTATCGACATAGCTCCCAAATCCCATATATACGATAGTAATCTACATTTGAGGTTCTCCCTACACCTATAAGGAAGTCAACCATTTATTGTTCCTACGCAAGAACATTAGCACCCACTGTGGGGCCTCGGTAAAATTATCCTGGTCCACACCTTAAAGCATATTCACCAGAATATCATCTGAAGGAGATCCTCCAGACATGGCACAATTATTGGCCATGGTGGAAACCCTCAGACAGTAGAATGAAACTTTACAAGACAATATAGTTGACTTATAACTCATAAGCTTAGGATACGAATAGCCAGAAGTGGAGCCTCTTGAGCCTCAGCCATTATCTCAAGCCATATGGGTTGACCAGGTCCCAGAGAACTTCAAATCATCGTTGCTAGCGACTTATGACCGTAAAAGCGATCTTCAGGAGCATTTTATCGCCATCAATAATCAAATAGAAATAATAGGCCCTACTGACTAGCTGAAGTGTAAACGGATGGCTGACACCTTTAAAGATGTATCTCTAAGATGGTACATGAACCTACCTTGACTATCCATAGAGAGCAAATTAGATTTGACAAAGAAGCTGGTTCAGAATTTCTTAGGTAATAAACACCGCAAGGTCTCGACAACCACCTTGTTCAATATCCAACAAGGTTAGGCGGAACCTCTGCAGGAATACCTAGCCCGATTCATTGGAGAGACTATAAAGGTCTCTCATCCCAACCAAGAGCTATTCATTGGAAGCTTTTCAATACGGTCTCTGAGCTAGATAGTTCAACGAGTCCCTGACACAGAAGCCGACATCCAACATGGATGAGATCATCACCCGAGCCAAATGCTGTATAAAGGGCGAGGAAATTAATCGGGAGAAACGATCCAGGGACACCTTTGAGAAAACTAATACCAGAGAGGAAGGATCGGGAAGGAGGAAAGAGTCTTCCCGGGTTTCCCCAAGGGACAGACCCTAGAAGTGTGCAACTCAAAGAAGAAGCCAAAGACCCTTTGATCCAAATGGAGATTTGACGACTCTAAACACTAGGAGAGGAAATATCTTGCAAGAAGTTGGACATCTGAACCTGATCCCAGAGGTGCCCCGTCCAAAGAGGGTCAATTTCGTGATGGGAAAAGATGTTGGGGCTTGGTGTAATTATCACAGGCTCCGAGAACACCACATTGATGATTGCCATCAGTTGAAAAAAGAAATTGAGGCGTTGGTACATAGGGGATATCTTTTGACTTACATGAAGGATGGAAAAACTCCGGTTAGGAAAAGTGATACCTAGAGAGAGGATGAAGACTCAGAGGGACCTTCCTAGAGAAAGGAGAAGGGCACAAAAGAAGTACATGAAACTAAAACAGTTTGCCATATGCTCAACACCATTGTGGGAAGATTCAATGGCGGGAAGGAGACCAGCTCGACCAGGAAGAAATATGCCTGGGCCATGATGCATGTGTCCGAAGACGTAACTCAAGTCCGTGAGCAGGATTTAAATCCTGTTAGCTTCTCTAAAATGGATGCGGTTGGAATTATGGCTCACGAAAACGACCCAATGGTCATTACAATACAAATTAGAGATTGGAGCGTGAATAGAGTGTTAGTGAATCCCAGGAGCTCAACTGACGTGCTCTATTCAGACTTTTTTAAGGGAATGGAATTCGACACGTCCGAGCTATTACCCTTCAATGGTACCTTGGTCGAATTTTCTGGAGAATAGGTGTAAGTATTGGGATGCCTCCTTGTACTAACTACTTTCAGGTGTGGGTGAATGCCAAAATGGTTAGGGTAATATAAGTGATTGTCAATGTTGTTTCACCCTATAGAATCATCATGGGAAGACCATCTTTTAATTCCTTAGAAGCCGCTCTCTCTATCCTATACCTCACTATGAAATATCCCTTAGGGGATGGCCGAGTTGGGATGGTCAAGGGAGATCAAGGTTTAGCAAGGAAATGTTACAAAAATAGTCTGAAGTTAAAGAAGAAGATCCAATATGGAGAAGTCGAGTACTCCAAAGATCTTAAAGTCAACATGGTTGATATATACTCATGTGATGATTTGTCAGAAAGTCTATCTCCTCATGATAAAACGAAGAAAGTATAGATCAACGACACATCCTCTGAGATAACCTATATTGGTGTCAACCTCTCTCAAGAAGAAGAGGACGAGATCGTGATGTTGGTGAAAGAAAATGTCGACTTATTTGCCCGGAAGCCCTCATATATGCCCAGGATAGATCCAAATTTTCGCTTGTCATCATTTAGCGTTGGAACTTGACACAAAGCCAGTATCCTAGAAAAAGAGGAAAGGTGGAGAAGAGAAGAAGAAGGCCATAAAGGAGGAAGTTGGGAATCTTCTTAACATCGACTTTATCAAAGAGATCGAATATCCCACTTGGATGCCCAATGTGGTCATGGTCAAGAAAAATACAGGGAAGTGGCGTATGTGTGTTAACTTCACAGACCTTAATAAAGTGTGTCCTAGAGATCCATATACATTGCCACAAATAGATCGGCTTATTGACGAGACCTCGGGCTACAGGTTGCTCAGATTCATGGACGCGTACTCTGGGTATAACCAAATCCTGAATTACGACACGCATGAAAACAGGAAACAGAAAAACTTAAACTGATATGAGTTGCATTTAGTTCAGGAGGCAGATGTCAAGACATCTGCTTTGACATCATTCAAAACAGTTTACTTCAAATGTCAAGACATTTAACAAAACATTATCAAAATATTATTTTACCAAAATTGCTGCCAACAAACACTTACAAACTCCCCATTTGGCAAAGTTTAGCTAAAACATTATTTGAGCACATTATCAGACCATTATCAGAGCAGCAGCATAAGCAAGCAAAAACAAAAACTTAGTTAGCAGTTATCTGTTAGCAAAGGAAGATGTCAGAACATATTTTGAGACATGAGGCTCCCCCTTAGTCAGTGGTCAGTCAGTCAGTTTCTCTCCCCTTTTTTAGTCATAATATACCAAATAGAAGGATGCATTTAAGAGAGTGTTAGTAATATATGTACAAACCATCGAATTCAAAAGTCAAGCACATACAAGTGCCAAAAAAAACAAAGGGGTCAAATAAATAAACAACAAATAATCTAAATGTCTTCAGGACCAGTAAACTTGGCAGAGCCAGAACTTCCTTCCTCACTAGAATCTCCTTCTTCAGAGCTCACTCTACCATCAAAGCTGTTGTCCTTCTACAGCTCCTTGATCATCTTTTCAAAAGTTAGATTTCTTGTTGAGCTAACTCTAATCATATCATCTAATTCTTTGCAGGCTTCCCTTAATTCAGTGATCATGATATCCTTGGTGGAGGTCTTGTTTTCAGCAGATGCAGATGTCAAAACAATGTCTGGGACATGTTTTCATGAAAAAAGCTTGAAGTGAAGGGTCAAATCAGACTCCCTCTTGCATACTATATCATTACCACTTAGAATTCTAGGATGTTGATTAAGAATAATTCCACAGATAAGGGAAGGAAAGGCAATAGGTATCTTAGTTGCACATGTTCCTGCATGCTTAATAGTATGATAAAAAATGTAAGTACCATAATTAAACAGTTTCTTGTTTCCAACAACATAAATAAACTTTCCTAAGAAAATAGTGATGGTTGAAGTATGATTGGTAGGAACCCAGTTAGCAACGCCAATTCTATGCAAGTTAACATATTTCACACTTAGCTTGCTAACAGGAATTTTATTCTTTATGGGCCACTCACTCACTTGGTTAGTAGTGATGGATTTGAATACTTGATTATCAGTTACTTCCAGCTCACAATAGTCATCTTTAGACCTATCCAGAAATCTATTTATGATAGTAGGGGAAAATTGTACACACCTACCTCTATCAAACACCTTTCTATACTCCTTACTTTTATGATCATCACAGTTAATTGGACTATAATAAATTCCTTAACAAGAGTCTCTTAGCATTTGGCAAACCTAGTAAAAGTTTTCATCAATCCAGCAGAAGATATCAGCTTCATAATTTCTTTCCACTCCAGCGCACTAGCTCCCAATTCTCTTTCAAGGAAAATTCTTCTTTGAAATACATACTTCCACTTTTCAGCATTTCCAACAGAATGGAAGGAAATGTTGTCAAGAGGGGCATCAGGTACCCTAACAAAAAGCTTATTGCTTGCATACTTTTTCACAGGAGAGATGTCCTGGACATCTTCCTCAACTTCATAATCAGAGTCAGCTTCTTCAACTAATACAACTTTCTTCTTACTTTTAGATCTCTTTACAGCATCATCATCATCATCTATGGAGCTATCAGGTCTAGTTTTTCTTTTGCTAGAGGGAGGAACCACTTTACTTCCTGGATTTGGGGGACCATACATGGTTTTATTTTTGATTATCTTGGCAGGGGGTATGATATTCACATCCTTCACTTTCCTGGATTTCAGCCTTTTAGCAATTCCAGGCACCACATTAAAGATGAGCTCATTGTCAGACAACTCATCAACATTAACCACATTCACAACATTTTGATTTTCTGTAGCTTTGGAGCTAGAAGAATCTTCCTTGGTAGGAGAATTCTTTTCAACATTTGGTTCAACGTCATCTTCCACTTCCTTTAGAGCAGAAGTAACAAGCTTATCAATTTTGCTTTCAGCAGCATCTTTCTTGGAGATGGATGATTCAACAACACTTTTAGGGTCATTTCTTTTGTCACCTGGGGCAGGTATACGAGCAAGAGGGGTAGAAATCCCAAGCACAACAAAAACTTCATTTAACACTCTATTTACTAGCCTTCTAATGATTCTATCAACATTGATAATCTCTTCTTCTGTCCTATCATCAGTAGCAGTAGAAGTATTACCTTTATCGTCTTTGGATTTCTTTGCAGATGATGGTCTGGGTTTCTCGACCTTCTTCTCAAGAGGTGGGATAGTTGTTAGAGGAGTAACGTCAAGTACTCTATCAAGAGAGAGTTTCACAAGGAGGTTGACAGAATTTGAGGAAGATGATGTATGATGTTGAGACATCTTTGAAGATTTTTGAGCAAAGAGATGAAGAATGATAAGGGTTATTTTTCTGTAGAGGAGAATGAAGAGTTTTTGAAATTAGAAAGATGTGATTTTGTAGCGTGTGGGAAACACTTTAAGGCAGTCTTTTAGTGATTGCTTTTGCAATTTGATTTTTTGGAAACATAAATAATATAATATCACTTTAATGATATTCCCACACGCCCTTAATTGCTACAAACCCTCATATAAGCATATCCCTAATTTTCCTCTTAAGTTCTCAAACTGATTAGCATCCAAAGCTTTAGTGAAAATGCCAGCCATTTGCAATTTAATGGCTACATGTTCTAAGGCAACAATCTTTTCTTCAACAAGCTCTCTTATAAAGTGATGAAGGATATCAATGTGTTTGGTCTTGCTGTGTTGAATAGGAGTTTTTGATATGTTTATGGCACTTAGATTGTCACAGAATAATGTTATGACATCTTATTTGACATTATATTCTGTTAACATTTATTTCATCCAAACCAATTGAGAACAACTGCTTCCTGCAGCAATACACTCAGCCTCAGCAGTGGACAGAGACACACAATTTTGCTTCTTACTAAACCAAGATATGAGATTATTTCCCAGAAAGAAGCATCCTCCTGGTGTACTTTTTCTATCATTAGCACTTCCTGCCCAATCAGCATCACAATAACCAATTAAGATAAAACTAGATCCATGAGAGTATAACATACCATAGTCACTTGTCCCATTGACATATTTAAGAATTCTCTTCACATGGTTGGCATGGATAACTTTAGGATCAACTTGATATCTAGAACACACCCCTACAACAAGGGCAATGTAAGGTCTGCTAGCTGTGAGATATAGAAGACTGCCTATCATACTTTTGTGACTGGCATTTTCCATCCCAAATTTCTTTACTATATTCTTAGCATACTTGCTCTGAGATAAAAATATGGAATCTTCCATTTGTTTAACTTGCAGACTAAGAAAATAGGTTAATTCACCATCAAGGCTCATCTCAAATTCTGACTGCATTTGCTTGACAAAATGTTGAACCATCTCATTTGACATCCCACCAAACACAATATCATCAACATAAATATTTGCAATCATGATCTTCCCTTCTTCTTCCTTGACAAAAAGGGTTTTTTCTATGCCACCTTTCCTATATCCATTCTCACCAAGAAATTTTGTCAATCTCTCATACCAAGCTCTTGGAGCCCGCTTTAATCCATACAGAGATTTCTTTAGTTTGTACACATGTTTAGGAAAACTTGGATCAACAAATCCCTTAGGTTGTTCCACATAGACTTCTTTATTCAGATAGCCATTTAAGAATGTACTCTTTACATCCATTTGAAACAATTTAAATTTCAGTATGCATGCAATTCCCAAGAGTAGTCTGATTGATTCAAGTTTGGCCATAGGAGCAAAGGTTTCATCAAAGTCAACTTCTTCAATTTGAGTGTATCCTTGTGCAACTAACCTTTCCATATTTCTACTGACCACCCCTTTTTCATCAGATTTATTCTTGTATACCCATTTAGTGCCAATCACATTTGTCCCTTCAGGTCTTGGAACTAGATCCCAAACTTCATTTCTACTGAATTGTTCTAGCTCTTCCTGCATAGCATTAATACAAAACTCATCAGTTAGGGCCTCATTGACATTCTTAGGCTCAATTTTTGACACAAAGCAAGAGTTTGATATCCCTTCTCTTGATCTGGTAGTAACTACTTTATTTAGATCTCCTATGATAAGCTCCTTAGGATGATCTCTCTGGATTCTAATTGAAGGCCCTTTATTGAGATGACTAGGCTCAGGATCTTCTTGAGGTGGATTAGAATCAATACTTATGTCATTTGATTTTGTTGGAATATCAGACAAGGATGTTCCAAAATCTTCTAAGACATCTTCTTCATTATTCCATCCTATATAATCAATAATAACATTTATAGACTCTATCATAACTTTGGTTCTAGAGTTAAAGACTCTATAAGCTCTGCTATTTTTAGAGTAAACAAGGAATATTCCTTCATCACTCTTGGGATCCATCTTCCTCCTTTGTTCATGACCAGCTAAGATGTAACATTTACTTCCAAAAACATGAAAGTATTTGACAGTTGGTTTTCTTCCCCTCCATATTTCATACTGGGTGGATGAAGTTCCTTTCCTTAGAGTGACTCTGTTATGGATATAGCATGCAGTATTCATAGCTCCAGCCCAAAAGTGGTAGGGTAACTTCTTAGCATGAATCATAACTCTGGAAGATTCTTGAAGGGTTATGTTGTTACGTTCCACAATCCCATTTTGTCGAGGAGTAATGGGAGAAGAGAATTCATGACTGATTCCTTCAGAAGAGCAAAATTCAGCAAATTTATTGTTCTCAAATTCCTTTCCATGACCACTTCTAATTCTAATGACATGACTATCTTTTTCCCTTTGAATTTTTTGACAGAGATCTTTAAACACTTCAAAAATTTCTGATTTATCTCTAATAAAGTTTATCCATGTGTACCTAGAGAAGTCATCTACAATAACATAGGCATACTTCTTTCCACCAAGACTTTCAACCTGCATAGGTCCCATCAAGTCCATGTGAAGAAGTTCCAAAACTTTTGATGTGGTAAGATGTTAGATCCTTTGATGTGACATCTTAGTTTTCTTTCCAATCTGACAGTCACCACATACTTTTACTTCTTCATCTTGAGCTTAGGAATCCCTCTCACAACTTCTTTAGATATAATTCTTTTCATTCCTTTCAGATGCAAGTGTCCAAATTTTTTATGCCATAGTTTAACTTCATTTTCTTTGGCTAAAACACATGTTGAGGAGAAGTTCAACCATTGGGGAACCCATAAATAAAAATTGTCTTTAGATCTGATTCCTTTCATAATAACTTCATTCTTTTCATTGCAGACAAGACATACTTCCTTGGTGAAGTTAACTTTGAATCCTTGATCACACAATTGGCTTATAATTATCAGGTTAGCTGTTAACCCTTTAACAAGTAACACATCATCAAGCTTAGGGACTCCTGAACATTCCAGCTTGCCAACTCCTTTGATTTCACCTTAGACTCCATCACAAAAAGTCACATATCTGGTGGAATGAGATTTGATATCTATCAATAGATTCTTGACACCTGTCATGTGTCTAGAACAACCACTATTAAAGTAACATTCATTTTTGGTTGATACTCTGAGAGAGGTATGAGCTATGAAACTAGCAACATTTGACTTGGGAACCCATTGTTTCTTCTTTTTTCTATTTTGGGGAATCTGATTAGTTTTGGGAAGAGGAGTAGTTTTAGGATACCCATACAAATTGAAACAGAAAGGCCTTATATGACCAAGCCTTCAACAAGGATGACATCCCCAGGGTTGGGAATTCTCTCTGGTGTGATTAAACTTTTTCTTGCCATGATGTCCTTTCTTGCCATGATGTTTAGAAATTTGATTTGACATCCTTGGTTTAGACTTGGCATGAGTGGAATCTAATGAAGGTTCTTCTAAATCAGGTTTATTTTTCTCATTAAACCCTAGACTACTCTTGTCTCCTGTCACTCTCTCCACTTGAAGAATTTCATCTAATGTGTCAGATCCATTATTCAGCATCTTGAGAGATTTGACCACTCTATCAAGATTTGAATTCAGAGAAGTCACTTCACTTTCCAGTTTAGAAATAGTTTTCAAATGTTCTTTCCTTTCCACCTTCAGTTGAGTTATGAGTGCTTTATGTTTCTCCCCTTCTAGGAACACTTCTGCACTTCTGAGACATAATTCTTTGTATGAAGCAGCTAACTCATCAAAGGTTAGTTCTTCATCACTAGACTCTTCATCAGATACATATTTTCCTGTTAATGCTTTAACATCCTTGGCAGATTCTTCAAGATCACTCTCTGAGTCCTCTTTAGACCAAGTAACATATAGATTCTTCTTCTGTTTCTTAAGATATGTAGGATATTCAGTTCTAATGTGACCAAAGCCTTCACATTCGTGACATTGTATTCCCTTCCCTTGAGTGGATTTTTCTTTAGCCCTTTTTCTTCCAAACTCATTTGACTTATGGATATCACATGAGATGTTCTTGACATTAGATCTTTGATTCCTATCCATTCTTTTTATCACTTTGTTAAACTGTCTTCCAAGTATAGCTAAGGCATTTGATATTCCTCCATCTGTGTCCAGAACATAATTCTCCTCTTCATCTTCAGTATTTGATACAAAGGTGTCATACCCCAAATTTGCCCTAGCAGTTTTAATAATCATGCCATTATTGTGCTTCTAATCTATAATAGTGTTATAAGCTCAAATTATTTATTTTTCTTTGGGTTATAAGTTGTGAGGGGTATTAATACAAGGAAGGGGTGTTTAAGTTTTGAAGACCCATTAAAGTTCCATTCATGTTTTGAGAGAAAATGTATTTTTATAATGGGAGAATACTACTAAAAATCATGGGTCTTTCTAAATCAGAGAGAGCCCATGTATTGTTTTATTACTATTTCAGATATTGAAAAGGGGGTATAGTACAAATCAGTCAGGCCCATTAGGGTTTTGGAGAGCCCATTTCACGCTATAAGAAGGGAGGTGCATAGTTAATAAAGGAGGCGTGAATAATTTTATTTTTTGACTGAAGTCCATTTAGGTTTTTGATATGGTTGAGAGAATGCATATACTAGTCATTTTAGGAGGCCCAACAACGAATGATGAGAGTTAGGGCCCATTCAGTTTTGGTTTGAGGTTTTTTGTTTCAATTATAACATTATTATTATTATTGACATTTCAATTTGATTTAAAAAATGTTGGTTTTATTTATTTAAAAAAATCGTTGGAATAGAAGGGCCAATATCAAACTAGAAACACATGGCCCAAGCCCAGTTCAATGGAGGAAGAAACATGTTTATTTCAACAAAAACATATGGACCAAAACAAAAAAAAACATGCATTGTGCAAATCATTTGGAAAAAAAACGCACGTTTTGTGTCATAATATTTATTGTTCGAATCAAGACAAATCTCTTTATCTTAAAATTTTCTGGATATACAGAATCATGCAATAACCTACTAAATCAATTACAATTAGAACTTTATCAAATCGTGCCAAACTTGTGTTATAGATCTGTGAAAATTACAACTAAATCAATACTAATCAAATACAGAATCATCCCAAAGCAGAAACAAATTAAAACCTAATAAAAAATCAATTTACAATAAAAAAACACATTAATCTACTTCCTATTTTATAATTTCCTAACAACAACTATAAGAAGTATAAAAAATTTGCAGTAGAGGGTGGAGATACAGAGAACAAAAAGAAGAACCACGACGGAGGAGGACAGTGAGAAATTGTCGGAGAAAACTGCGAAGAACACCAAGCCTCTGCTGAATACAGAGGAGAGGAATTGGGGTTCCAATATCTGGAACCCTAATTCTACCGCCGCCTCCGCGTCACTCTCGAGCTCCACCGCTACTGTGACCTATAAAACAAAGAAAAATGGGAGATTAGCTCAAGTCGGAATCGAAGAAGCTCAGAGACGGATACATCGCGAAGGGTAACTTAGTTTTTTTAGTTATTTTTTATTGTTGACTAGGGGATTGGGATTTGGTGGAAGACGGCGAAGAAGGGTAGAGGAGGGAGAATTTGAGCCGCCACCAGTAGCATTGAGTTAGTGTTTGAAGGGTTTGTGTGTTGGGGAGTGAGACGAGAGGAAGAGGGGAAGAAGAGTCCACTGTAATTGAAAACAAGAAAATAGAATTCTAATTAAAATGTTGAAACCCGTTCCAATCTGGTGCTCGTGCGCCCATCCTAGTTAGTACAGTCCCTCAATATCATCCGCACGATATCGATCAAACGACCATTATGCCAAGTTTCGTGGTAAGCCATACTCCCTCGCGACACATGATACACTAAGTCCTCTCCAAACGTGGTGGGCCTAGGCCCAAGTGTTTTCCGCACCCCCTTGTCTCTGAATTACTAAAACATTAAACCGTTTACACCCCCCGACCAACAAACATAATGGGCTTAGCCAAAAATCCTAACAACACCCCTGCTTTTACTTGCTTACTAGAAAACACACCCCTGGTATTTACTTATTTCTACATCTTTCTCTATAATTATTATATCTTAAATCTATTTTCTTATAATTATTATTAGTTATAATTATTATTATTGAAAGTAATTTTTATTTATAGTATTATTATTTATTATTGTAAATATTATTGTTATATTAACAAGTAAACTATTTTTATTCAAAATGCATATATTATTTTCTTATATATTGCATTAAATTTTTTTTTTACTCATACATTAATCAAGAATTTTTGCAGTTCACACGTTTAAAAAACACTCAACAAACATGAAACTATTTTTCGCAACATACTAATCTAAACGACTGTTTTTTGCAAAAGGGTTTCAAACGAATTTTGACTAATTGCGCATTTAGCCAAAAACTTCGCAATCACTACAACCGGTCATAATGCGAGGTGATTCAAAATACATTTGAAACCCATAAAAAACACCAACCCCGCGAACTACGAAATGAGACTCTGATTCCTCCTAAAGAGGATACGCAGGCATGCGGTTAAAAATCATTGTGAGTCCCCCTATCTAAAATTCATACTTTTCCCCCTATCTAAAATTGAAACCCTTTTCCCCCCTATCTAAAATTCAAAACTTTTTCCCCCTATCTAAAATTCAAACCTTTTCCCCCTTAACTAAAAGTCAAACCCTTTTTCCCTATTAATAAATTAAAACCCTATTTCCTAAACATGGCGCTTCTAAACTTAGTATCCTTACGAACAAGGTAGATAAGGGGTGCCTAACACATTCCCCTCGTCTAGAACCGAGTCCAAATCTAGAATCTCTGAATTTTATGATTATTCCTTTATACTCCCTTCCTTTAGTATAAAAATTAAGGGTGGCAACTCTATAAGAAAAACCAGTTTCAACAACTAGCGACTGGGGACTCAACCCTAGGTTTAGAAGCCTTATCTTTCGATTTTAGGGTTTTTCTTATTTCTTTTGGGTTTTATTTTTTCTTATTTAATTATTTACTTATTTTATTGCATATTCTTTATTGTTAATATTATTTATATATCTATGGTGGGATTTAAAATTTCTGCAATATTATTCTCAAAACCCTTAGAAAAAAGGTTCGTCTATTAGCCAAGGGGTTACATCAAACCTATGAGTTTATGTGACGACTTCGCCTAGAGTTGGTGGAATTCCACAAAAGGAATACCTATCGAGAGAAATCCTCATGGGAAGTAGAACTTTGGAATGATACCTATGACTCTTTGTACGACCTTTAAACCAAAATCTCGTGATGAGACCTTTCATGACCTAGAGACGAAAGTTTTGGTCTATAAAAAGACTCCGCTTAAGGGAGGCCTTTGTGCCTTTCCCTATAGTGTCATTCATGATACCCTTAAGGAAGACACCTTATGGGGAGGGTAGAATACCCGTAGTCCAATACTAAGAACCTACCTTCTAAGGATACCTTTCACAAACCAGACTATAATCTTTAAGCTCTCAAGGGTTATCCCTTCATCCATTACTATCTATAGCTCATAGGTCTTCCGTCTTTATCATCATCCCTATCCTATAGGGACTCCTCCTCATCTTTCATTGGCCATAATCAGCAAGGTATCCCTACCTGTCTCAATCTCTAAGACAGTGTTGGAAATCATCAAATCTATATTTATTATCATCTTCGTCTGTAAGGAGTCCCTGCTTGTCTCAATTTCTGAGTCAGAGTAGGATATCATCATCAAAGCCTATATAGGATATATTATATCTAAGTCGCATTGCATACCCATGAAACACTTTTGCATACCCAAGCATCTTCATTTTCACCCATCTCATAAAGCTCATATCTCTCCCACTCGCAGAGAAATTTCAAACATAACCCAATAAGGTGATTCCTAGATACTCAGAACGAACTCAGGATAGCCCACGAAGAAAGTATAAAGTTAGCTACAACAATGGAAGAAGGTCAACAAGCCGTGACTGAGGACATCCTTACACCTCAAGAAGATACTCAAGCTCGACCTCATCCTATACAAGCTGCCATGGAGAACCTTGATGTGCAAGAACACGCCACTTTTCGAGACGAATATAGTCCATCCCATAAATCTATTGAGTATCATAAATTTGCATTACCTATGCCAAAACCCCAAGGGGAAAACCTGACCATGAATACTAAATAACCCCAAAATCTTGAGGACACCAAAATATACCGCATGCTGGAAAAGAGGGTTAGTGCCATAGAAGGACATGACACTCATGACTTTGATGTTTCTTCCTTATATTTAGTTGAAGACGTGGTATTTCCTCCAAAGTTTAAGATGTCAGATTTAGAAAAGTACAAAGGGACCAATTGTCCTAAGACCCACTTGAAGATGTATGTTAGGAAGATGGCATCATACCCATGCGATGACAAATTGCTTATCCACTGTTTTCAAGACAGCGTTAGTGGAGTATCATTAGAATGGTATACACAATTGAAAATAAACCATGCCCCCACCAGGGAAGACTTGGCTATAGAATTTCAGAGGCATTACCAATATAACACTGACATGGCTCTAAGTTGCACGCAACTGCATGATTTATCTCAGAGGAACAACGAATCCTTCAAAGAATACGCACACAGATGGAGAGAGCTGGATGCTCGAGTACAACCGCCTTTATTGGATAAGGAGTTGATAGACATGTTCATGAGTACTCTACAAGGGCAGTGCTATGAAAAAATGTTGGGCAATATATGATACGGTGGTAGAACTGTCTGTTATGTACTGGTTTTGTGTTTGTATTCGCAAATGTTGCCGTAAGCAAGAGTCGCCATCGAATTTTCTTTTATCCAACAAAGGAAAGGGTGCAAAGAACAAAAAAGACCTTTTCGAGAGTTTTATGAGTAAGGGGGGTAGATTATGGTAAGGGAAGGTGTTATCATCCTTTCCATCCGTAGTTATCTACGGGCTCTTAGAGGTTTGCTAATTTTGAAAATACCTTTGTGCTTTGTATGTTTTGAAACTTTGTTTTGAAAATGCCTTGGTATGACATACCTTGTAATGTTTCTCGGGAATGTGGAGAAAGTGTACAAAGTGTCTTGAAAATGTTTTTGAAAAGTAGATTTTTTGATTAAGTGCAAAGATGTTTTGAGCAAACTTCTAACAACTATCTACTTTTATACTCGAAAAGGGTCGTTCTTTTCCTCCTATCCTTTAGACAGTGCTATCCTACTAATAGTGAGTAGGTAGCCCTATTGTTGGTTGTATAAGGGACATTCGAAGGGACTTTACACTCATGAAGGCAATTTGTGGAGAAGCTTTAGCAATTTTTTTAGGGACTAGATCATTTACTGAAAAGACAACTGTAGGGTCATCGAGGGACTATGATCTTTTTGATTTATGGGTCTTTGCTAAAGTGTTCTGCCTCATGACTGTTTTATTTCTAAAGGAATCCAAAGTGGGATACCCTAGAGGTGCATATGTGCAATGTGTGTTGTGTTCAGTTATTTTTTTGTCTTTTTGGTTAAGTTTTCTAGCGTTTGATTATTAGTCTTGTCATACATGCCTAATTACTAGAAGTTAATATATTGCAAAATATTAAAGTGCATGAATTTAAATCTACGCTATTAAAATGCTTTGGGGAGGGGGTTTACATTATATAAGAATGAGAGGGGGTAAAGCAGTAAATGTCCTAGTTTTAACCTATTACATCCAGTGAGCAGGTACATTAGTAATAAAAATGTGAAATTAAATAAACGCGCGTGAAATTGAAAATAATGTCTAAGAATATCCTAAGAAATGAATATATTTTTTTGTTGTTTTTGATTTAAAAAAAAGTCAATTATCCTAAAGTCTATATAATAAAATTAAATTAAGAAAAATAAACTAATTTCTTTTTAGTATTTTTTTATTATTATTATGAAAAGAAAATAATTAGTGCTAAATTCTAATTCATTTTTAGTTAAGAAAAAGGTTAAAGTTTCAATTAATTAATTAAATAAAGGACTTAATTATTTAATTAAGAAAATTAAACCTTACTTTTTTAGTGAGCTTTTTCTTTTATATTTGGTTAATTAAAACAACAGAAAACAATAATAAAAACAAATATAAGAAATAATACAAAAAAAAAATGCCAAATGGGCTTAGGCATGCAAAAGAGAAAAGGGGAAATGAGTCTTTCGATTCAAGGGGGAATGACGTGCTTTGGATTCACCTCTTCTTTGGCCTCTTTCAATTGGGATAAGAAGCTGGCGTGATCAGCCCTCGATTGGACTCTCCTAGCCTCCTTCGATTGGGCTGGGAAGCAGTATGAGGATCCTCCGTTTGGACTCTTTTTTGCCTAATTCGTTTGGACTATGAAGGGACGTGGACCTGAAAAACAACATGAAGGTGCCTCTTTCGTTTGGGGAAATCAGGCAACGAGGGGTGAAGCCTAAGGTTTCGTTTCAACCTAGTCCTTTTCTTTTCGTTTGAGTCTGTACAAGAGTTAGTTCTAACATGTATATTTAGACAGGAAAAACATGCAATCAAAAAGGACAGAAATAAAAGGTGAGTAGATGTTATTTACATGCCATGCTGAAACGAAAGGTACAAGGTCAAGGGGACTTACCTTTTGGAAAATTGAACTTGTGTGGGGACTAGAGTTGCTGGATACTCTTGGATTATTTTTTTGATAACTATGGTGGGTTTATGGGCAGCGTATCTCCAACGTGTCTTTTTTTTTTTGGCTTGCAAGCATGATGCTTATATAGAGTAGGATGAAGGGGACAAGAAGAACAAAATATAACTGCCATAAACAAACGTTTTCAAGGCCATGAATGAAGTTTTGTGACTGTGACCAAAAATATGGGATCTTGTCCTCTTTTGAAATTTGAATGAATGTGCACAAATTGGCCCCTTCGAATGCCTTCAAACCTTTCCCTTCGATTAGAGCTCTTGCATGCTTCTTCGAATGGCTCTGATTCAGCTTCTTCGAATGGCCAACAATATGCATCCTTCGAATGCCTTCAACCCTTTCCCTTCGATTGGATCTCTTGCATGCTTCTTCGAATGACTCTGATTCAACTTCTTCGGATGGCCAACAATATGCGTCCTTTGAATGGACTTTTGGAATGCCATAGCATAGAAATTGGGTTGTCAAAACTTAACATAAGGGAAGTTCTTGCCTTGTGTAGGCAGGCATGTACCATGTGTTTGCCTTGTAGGTATGAAGAAAATTCATTCCTTATGCAGGCAGGCATACATGCCATTTGTCCAAATGGGCCTGTGTGAAAGAAACCAAAGGTGCTTCAAACAAAGGAGGCCCAGAGATGCTCCGAACAAAAGAAGCCAGAGGTGCTTCAAACGAAGGAAGCCTAAAGATGTTTCCAAATGAAAGAATCCATAGGTGCTTCAAACGAAAGAAGCCAAAAGGATCTCCCCTTCTTTCTGAATCGAAGGGAGCCATTTCAAAGGAAAATAAAGCTCAATCGTAGACATGCGGACCAAAGCTTGATCGAAGGGTGTTATATTCCAAATTGAAGACTAGTGAGTCAAGCTTGTATCGAAGGATTTTAAGAGCTCAGTCGAAACTTGTTGTTATGCCAATTGAAGGGCACTGTTTAACTGCCAATCGAAACACTTAGCTAAGATGCCAATCGAAAGAGACTTTGCTAATATTCAAAAATTTCCTCTTTCTTTAACCAAGTGTTTGTAACCACCATGTAAGGGAAAAATCTTGGGAAAATACGAGAGGGAAAATTTTGGGGTACAACACAGTATATCATCACGCTTTTCTGACCTATTAATAGTTGGGGAACGCATTGACAATGGCATCAAAACTGGAAAAATCCAGAGCATCTCGAGTGACTCGACTAGTGAATCCTTTAGATATTTCCAAGGGGAAGAATAAAATGCAATATGGGAAACCTACCACGCTCCAGAAACCCCGTCTCATGTGCCTTATCAGCAAAATTCATATGCAGTAGATGCTCAATGCCAACAACCATCCTTCGGTCTTCATTATCAGCACTCATGGCCTACACCACAGAATCGACATGCCAAGATTTCTCCTCGACATTGACGTCATAATCGACGGGTTCAGAATCGAAATAATCATCGTCAACGCCCGAATCAGCATAAGTGTCTGAACAACCAAAAAGGGGAAAATCGCCAGTTTGACTCAATCCCTATGACATACAGTCAATTATGGTCATATCTGGTCCAAAATTCATCAATGACCGCTAGAAGAACCAGATCCATGGAGTATTCGTTTCCTCCTTGGTATAACCTGGATGTTCAATGTGATTTTCATGATGGAGTAGCGGGGCATTCGATTGAAGAATGCAAATCATTTAAAGAAGTGGTACAAGGGCTGATTGACAATAAGCAATTAACTTTTGAAGATGATGGCCCGTACATGATGGAAAATCCCTCGCCATGATTGGTGGATCATTACAGAAGCCTATCTCCAGGATAATTAAGGCTTTATCATTTCAAATTGTAATTTCTTTCTTGCTAAGTGTTATTTGTTATAAACTTTTGTACTCTTTGGTCAAGTAATTCTAATAAAATAAGCATGCATGTTTTTGAAATAGATTCATTTGTATCCACTCTTCTATCCCTTTCCACAAATAATCAACGACTTGCCATTTTCACTCTTCTTTTTCTATCTTCCATTTTCAAATTAACAAACTTCAATGGAGAATGATGAAAATACAAAATAATCGAATTTTGCTGATGTATGCTTTTTAATAGTAAGGCTTAGCTGACGATGTAAGGCATTGTTTCACTTTATAAACAATGGAGATATAAGGAGGTAATCCATAGTTAACCCCCTCGAGCAAAAAGTTGGAGTTCTTTCTATTCTCTAAAAAACCTTAATCTTAACCAAGGACATGGTAGACTTCAATTAATTCGACGATGCATTCAAATCCCAGGAGAATCAAAATGATCTAAGCAAAGGTTCAAGCATATCTCTTTCCTCGATACATCATCGAGAGAACGATCTAAGCAAAGACACGAGCACATCAACTTCCTCACATTCATCATCCAGGATTGAGGAATCAACTAAAATAAAGTTCATAACATCTTTCTCCTCAGTGCATCAATCAAGATCAAGGAAGCGATGAAGACGGAACTTACAACAATGAGCATGGCAGTCACAAATTGTCAAAGTCAAAAGAAAAAAAAAAGAAATTAAAAAAAAGTGAAAGCCTGCTAAGTCAACATAAATAAAAATTGATTGAGGTAAAAGTTAGGCAATCCCGATGGATCGAAAAAAATTCAAAAAGATTCAAAAAAATCGGTCCATGCAAAAATAAGGGATTGAAAATAATAAATTGGAAAATAATCTTGTGACTGCCACCTCAAGAATCATCAAGGCTTCTCATCAACGATTGGATCTTATCAACGCTTGGATATTATCAATGCTTGGATCTTACCAAAGCTTTTTCATCGGTGTTTGAATCTTATCAGCTCTTGGATCTTGTCAATGCTTTTCATCAGCGCTTGGATCTTTATCTACGCTTCTCATCATCTGCGTGTCTATGAACTTTCTCTTGAGGATTAAATGCATCTGTTGGATTAATTGGACTTAGGATTGAATAACATCAAGGAGATTGGGGGCAAGATAAATAAATTTTGAGCCTTATATCTTTTGTTTCTTAAACCATAAACCATGGCCACGTTACAACTTTTAAAATTCCTAATTGAGGCTAGGTTCACTATGAAAGCATACTCAGCAAGATTTGTGTTAAACTGACTCCTATGTTTGTTAAAACTATTTCTAACTACTTAGCTTCTTCGAATATTCATCTTCTAACCTTCCATTTCTTTTCAAATAATCAATTTTGATTTCAAGAACTTGCATGTGCATCAAACGAAATTACCTGTTCAAAATGTACAATTCTGTCTATGAATCAATACTTAGCATCAATGAGATCTCAAATTTGGTTTGATCAAAAGCCATCCTTCCTAGAAAGCTCCTAACTAGGAACAAAGCACCTAAGGGGATCCCTATATACGAGGGAAGATATTAATGATCGTAGGGTATATCGCATACTATTGACAAGGGGTTATCATTCCGAGGTTCAATCAACTTGGATAAAATTACAAAGCATTGTTCACTCGGAGGCATACCTTTCGAATGAGCATTCCTTAATCAAGTCATATTACAATAGGGTATGACTCAGTTTCCTCATGTTAACAAGCTTCTAAAGGCATTGATAAGCAGGGACAACCTTACAAGATTCAAATGTTGGGGAAATGCATATCAAGTTTATCCTACTGCACGTAAGGTCCAAATTCTTTAAGCAACTTCGAGTATAAATATTTTCAAGCTTCAAATACTTGGGGCGACCTATGTAAAGTTCATGGTGAAGTCTAAAGTTCCTTCTGAGGGTACCTCATCCCGACCCTGGAGATTGAGGGGCACGTCTTTTCAAAATTTAAATGTTGGGGAAAACTACTGCGAGGCTCGAGTAAAAAGGGGGTTCATCAAAGCCAAGCATTATCAAGAATTTTTTAATCAGGGGCATATTAAAAAATAGTGGGGTTATTCGTCTTATGATCAAACTATTTCCAAGCTCATATTAATGAGAATCTCCACCAAGACCCTACTAACAAATTAGGGAAAAATAATCCACACACAAAAGCAAGCTCTCTTCATACATTCATAATGCTCCAGAGGACCTCTCAACTACGTCAGCAATCTTTGAGTTCGAAACAAGTATCATGGAATCATGCAAGCACAACACTTAACCATCATGTGATAAGAAACCTTGTGTCATAACCAAACCCTTACACTTTAGTCACCCACGACCCATCATAGGGGCATCATTCAAAAACCATTTGAGTCATAATCATCAGGCATATGATTCTGCATAAATCATTAGCATGCTTTCATTAGGTCACTTCAATACCTATCCTCTCATCCATTTAACAAAGTCCGACAACATGGTTCCAAAAAAAAAAACCAACTACCCATTCGCATTTCAAAGTCCAAGATCCATTTACACATATTCAAGTCATTCATCACATACATTAATCAATCATCATATTTCATGCATCCAACAATCATTACATTTCATGCATCAATTAAATATACACGCATAGCATAAAACCTTGTTTTATGTGAAGACAATCATCATTGTCAATCAAGCTACAAATTCTACATTGAATCTCGGCAGTAGATTCTCCTGGTGGATCACGACAATTGATTATCCGGAAGACCTCGGCAGAAGGTATTCAAAATGAATCTTGGCAGTAGATTCTTCTGGTTGATCACGACAGTTGATTTTCCAAAAGACCTCGACAGAAGGTAATTCCTATTGAATCTCGGCAGTAGATTCCCCTGGTTGATCACAGAAATTGATTATCCGGAAGACCTCAGCAGAAGGTAATTCAAATTAAATCTCGGCAGTAAATTCTCCTGGTTGATCATGGTAGTTTATTATCCGGATGACCTCGGAAGAAGGTATTTAAATTGAACCCGGCAGTAGATTCCCCTGGTTGATCATGGCAGTTAATTATCCAGAAGACCTCTGCAGAAGGTAATTCATAATAAAATCTCGGAATTAGATTCCCCTGGTTGATCACGCCAGATGATTATCCGGAAGACCTCGGCAGAAGGCAGTTTAAATTGAATCTCGGCAGTAGATTATCCTGGTTGATCATGGCTGTTGATTGTCCGAAAGACCTCGGTAGAAGGTAACTCAAATTGAATCTCGGCAGTAGATTATCCCAGTTGATCATGGTAGTTGATTATATAGAAGACCTCGGAAGAAGGTAACTCAAATTAAATCTGGGCAGTAGATTCTCCCAGTTGATCACGGCAGTTGATTATCCGGAAGACCTCAGCAGAAGGTAATTCAAATTGAATCTCAGCAGTAGATTCTCCTAGTTGATCACGACAATTGATTATCCGGAAGACCTCGGCAGAAGGTAACTCAAATTGAATCTCGGCAGTAGATTCTCCCAGTTGATCACGACAATTGATTATCCGGAAGACCTCAGCAGGAGGTAATTCAAATTGAATCTCAGAAGTAGATTCCACTGGTTGATCACGGCAGTTGATTATTCGGAAGACCTCGGTAGAAGGTAGTTCATAAAATGAATCTCGGTAGTAGATTCCCCTGGTCAATCACGACATTTGACTGTCCAGAAGACCTCAACAGAAGTTAGTTCTCAACAGAATCTCGGTAGTAGATTCCTTGGAAGTCTCGGCAGTAGATTTCCTGTTAAGAGCCTCACATTATGCACATACATCACACATGGTATTTCTCAAAGTATAATTTAGGCGAAACCAATTTCTTAGGGCCCTCCGTCAATTCTCACCTCGGTTAGAAGCAAATAAACAGCAAAATCCGTCCTCATCTCAGTTTTAGTAAACTGAGATATGGATCACTCAAAACAACTTCCTTTATAATTAACCCATTGTGTCAGTCTCTATGCGAAAATGTGTGAAATCTATAATTTAACTTATTGTGTCAGTCTTCACGCATCAATATGTTCTTTCTTCGTGATCTAACTCATTGTGTCAGACCCCAGGAAACAATGTTACGAAATCAACAATTCCATCCATTGTGCCAGTCTCTATGCAATAATGTGTGAAATGTTTCTATATTTAACTTATCATGTCAGTCTCCATGCAACAATATGTTTTAGCTCATTGTGTCAGTCTCCAGGCGATAATGTTGCAAAATCGGTAACCTCACCCATTGTGTCAGTCTCTATGCAACAATGTGTTAAATTTACAAATTAACCCATTGTGTCAGTCTCTACGCGACAATGTGTGAAATTTACAAATTAACATATTGTGTCAGTCTCCATGCAACAATATATTCTCTCTTCATGGTCTAGCTCATTGTGTCAGACTTCAAGCGACAATGTTGTGAAGCCGGCACTTTGATCCTTTGTGTTAGTCTCCATGCGACAATGTGTGAAGTTCCCCATATTTAACTTATTGTGTCAGTCTCCATGCAACAATATTGTTATCAAACTTGAACCTGTTGTGTCAGTCTCCATGCAACAATATGTTCTTTCTTCACAATTTAGCTCATTGCATTGGCCTCTATGCAGCAATGTCATCATCAAGTGTTTTCCATTGCATCAGTCTCCATGCAACAATGTTATTGTCAGATTTTTTCTGCAACATAATCCATTGCATCAGTCGCCAGGCAGCAACATCATTATCAAGTTTCTTCCTCTATTTAACTCATTGCATCAGCCTCCTTGTAGTAATGTATTATCAGACTTTGTTTTATTCAGCCCATAGGTCACGATGAATAGAGAAAATCAAATCAAACCAAAACTTACTATATTAGTCTCCCAGCATTAGTGAGTCAAAATTTTTAAAACCTACATAATTTATTTCCTAGGTTAGGGTAAATTCTATGACGACCTCTTTTCTAGGTATTAACGACTCATCCGCGTCATCATATCTAGATCAATCCTACTCTTCAATCACATCTCTCTATCCAAACTCTGGTATGATGATACATCATCATCTTTGCCTATTTCTCGGTGCTCTTAGGTATGCTATATCAGTATATTCTTACTTAAATAACCATTGTTCAAATTTTGGGGTCCTCCAATATTTAAGAAACTTCCGATTGGAACAGGCGAGACCTGCGTATTCTCGCACTATTCAATCGAAAGATAATTAAATAGGGGCAGATTTCATACCCAAAATTTTCCCTAGAAGTTTTAATAATCATGCCATTATTGTGCTTCTAATCTATAATCGTGTTATAAGCTCAAATTGTTTATTTTTCTTTGGGTTCTAAGTTATGAGGGGTATTAATACAAGGAAGGGGTCTTTAAGTTTTGAAGACCCATTAAAGTTCCATTCATGTTTTGAGAGAAAATGTATTTTTATAATAGGAGAATACTACTAAAAATCATGGGTCTTTCTAAATCAGAGAGAGCCCATGTATTGTTTTATTACTATTTCAGATATTGAAAAGGGGGTATAGTACAAATCAGTCAGGATCATTAGGGTTTTAGAGAGCCCATTTCACGTTGGAAGAAGGGAGGTGCATCGTTAATAAAGGAGGTGTGAATAATTTTATTTTTTGACTGAAATCCATTTAGGTTTTTGATAAGGTTGAGAGAATGCGTATGCTAGTAATTTTAGGAGGCCCAACAACGAATGATGAGAGTTAGGGCCCATTCAGTTTTGGTTTGAGTTTTTTTGTTTCAATTATAACATTATTATTATTATTATTGACATTTCAATTTGATTTAAAAAAATGTTGGTTTTATTTATTGAAAAAAAAGCATTGGAATAGAAGGTCCAAGATCAAAGCTAGAAACACATGGTCCAAGCCCTGTTCAATGGAGGAAGAAACATGTTTTTTCAACAAAAACACATGGACCAAAACAAAAAAAACGTGCACTGTGTAAGTCATTTGAAAAAAAAAGCACGTTTTGTGTCATAACATTTACCGTTCGAATCAAGACATATCTCATTATCTTAAAATTTTCTGGATAAACAGAATCATGCAATAACCTACTGAATGAATTACAATCAGAACTTTATCAAATCGTGCCAAACTTGTGTTACAGATTCGTGCAAATTACAACTAAATCAATACTAATCAAATACAGGATCAGCCCAAAGCATAAACAAATTAAAACCTAATACAAAATCAATTTACAATCAAAAAACACATTAATCTACTTCCTATTTTATAATTTCCTAATAACAACTGTAAGAAGCCTAACAAATTTGCAGTAGAGGGTGGAGATACAAAGAACAAAAAGAAGAACTGAGACGGAGGAGGACGGTGAGAAATTGTTGGAGAAAACCACGAAGAACACCAAGCTACCGCTGAATACAGAGGAGAGGAATTGGGGTTCCAATATTTGGAACCCTAATTCTACCGCCACCACCGCCGCATCACTCTCGAGCTCCACCGCTACTGCGACCTACAAAACAAAGAAAAATGGGAGATTAGCTCAAGCCGGAATCGAAGAAGATCATAGACGGATACATTGCGAAGGGTAATTTAGTTTTTTTAGTTATTTTTATTGTTGAATATGGGATTGGGGTTTGGTGGAGGACGACGAAGAAGAGTAGAGGAGGGAGAATTTAAGCCTCCACCAGTAGCATATAGTTAGGGTTTGAAGGGTTTGTGTGTTGGGGAGTGAGACGAGAGGAAGAGGGGAAGAAGAGTCCACTGTAATTGAAAAAAAGAAAATAGAATTCTTATTAAAATGTTGTAACCCGTTCCAATCCGGTGCACGCGCGCCCATCCTAGTTAGTATGGTCCCTCGATGTCATCCGCACGATATCAATCAAACGACCATTAGGCCAAGTTTCGTGGTAAGCCATACTCCCTCGCCACACATGACCCACTAAGTCCTCTCCAAACATGGTGGGCCTAGGCCTAAGTGTTTTCCACACCCCCTTGTGCCTGAATTACTAAAACATTAAACCGTTTACACCCCCGGCCAACAAATGTAATGGGCTTAGCCCAAAATCCTAACAACACCCCCTGCTTTTACTTGCTTACTAGAAAACGCACCCCCTAGTACTTACTTATTTTTTACATCTTTATCTATAATTATTATATCTTAAATCTATTTTTTTATTATTAGTTATAATTATTATTATTGATAGTAATTTTTATTTATAGTATTATTATTTATTATTGTAAATATTATTATATTAACATGTAAACTATTTTTATTCAAAATGCATATATTATTTTCTTATATATTGAATTAAACATTTTTTTACTCATGCATTAATGAAGAATTTTTGTAGTTCACACGATTAAAAAACACTCAACAAATATCAAACTATTTTTTGCAATATACTAATCTAAACAACTGTTTTTTGCAAAAGGGTTTCAAACGGATTTTGACAAATTGCGCATTTATCCAAAATCTCCACTATCACTACAATCGGTCAGAATGTGAGGTGATTAAAAATACATTTGCAACCCATAAAAAACACCAACCCCGTGAACTACGAAATGAGACTCTGATTCTTAATAAAGAGGATACGTAGACATACGATTAAAAATCATTGCGAGTCCTCCTATCTAAAATTCAAACCTTTTTTCCCCTATATAAAATTCAAACCTTTTTTCCCCCTATCTAAAATTTAGACCTTTTTTCCCCTATCTAAAATTCAAACCTTTTTCCCCCTACCTAAAATTCAAACCCTTTTTCTCTATTAATAAATTAAAACCTTATTTCCTAAACATCGCGCTTCTAAACTTAGTATCCTTGCGAACTAGGTAGATAAGGGGTGCCTAACACATTCCCCTCGTCTAGAACCGAGTCCAAATCTAGAATCTCTGACTTTTAGGTTTATTTATTTATACTCCCTTCCTTTTGGATACAAATTAAGGATGGCGACTCTATAAAAAAACCAGTTGCAACAAAAGGCTATGCTTTTGTTCTTCTTTTCAGATCTTTCATTGATGCTTAATTCAAATGTCAGAAGGGATCCAACAAGTTCATCCACTTTCATTTTGTCAATGTCTTGAGATTCTTCTATAACAGTCACTTTCATATTAAATCTCTTGGGAAGAGACCTGAGCATCTTTCTCCCCAATTTGTCTTCAGGTATTTTCTCTCCTAAAGCATTGGATGCATTAGCAATTTCAAGAATGTTCATATGGAAGTCATTAATACTTTCATCATCCTTCATTCTCAAATTCTCAAATTTTGTTGTGAGCAACTGAAGTCTTGACATCTTAACTTTGGATGTGCCTTCATGGGTAGATTGAGGAATTCCCCATGCATCTTTAGCTACTTCACATGTGTTCACTAATCCGAAAATGTTCTTGTCAATTCCATTGAATATAGCATTCAAGGCTTTAGAATTTTCAAGAGCAATTTCATCTTCTTCTTTAGACAAATCTTCTTCTGGTTTTAACTCATAAGTAGATTCTCCATTTTCTCCCAATTTGATAGGGTGTTTCCATCCTTTCAAAACAGCTTTCCAAGCTCTACTATCTAGAGATTTTAAGAAGGCCACCATACGTGGTTTCCAATAGTCATAATTACTTCCATCCAAAATGGGTGGTTTGTTCACAAATCCTCCTTCCTTGTCCATAGTACCAGAAAGTATCTTCCCTGGATCTCACCCAGAAATAGAGCAAGATGCCTGCTCTGATACCAATTGAAATTCTGGTATCAGATATGAGATGTCGAAGGAGATGTCACAACACAAATATTTGAGGACAATGTAAAATGCAACAAAAGTAAAAATAGTAAAAACACAAGGGATTATTAACTCAGTTCAGTATATAACAACACCTACTCTGGGGGCTACCAAGCCAGGGATAAGTCCACTAAATATTATAACCTCATAGACCCTCAGTAAACAACCAGTTTACGATCTAATCACTTAATCACTACCCGTGCTATACTTCTACCTAAGACACGCCTAGGTATGAGGCCCTCCTAAAATCCCTTCAATCACTTACAATGAAGAACAACTGAAATAACGAGTTTTAAAGACTTCAATCATTCAATGCTTAAAAGCTTATGAATGATCCATAATTAACAACTCAAATAACAACTAAAGTATTAAATCAACACTAGAGTGTATGACAATTAAAAGACTTAAACTTATAAAACAGAAAGAAAGTATTCTTCTTCAAAAGTTGCAGTTTAATGAATAAGGAAGCCAGTCCTTATAAAGGCGCAACAATGGGCTTGGGCTGAAAAACAAATATTCCACTCTTTTGAATAATTCCATGAAAATAGGCTAATATATAATCCATAAGGATAATTCAAATAGAAAAATATTCCTCCAAATTTTTTGCAAGCTATGAGTCACAAATCCTGAATTATGGCGCACATGAAAATAGGAAACATAAAACTTAAACTGATATGAGTTGCGTTCAGTTCAGGAGAAAGATGTCAATACATTTGCTTGGAAATCATTCAAAACAGTTTACTTCAAATGTAAAGACATTTAGTAGAGCATTATCAAAACATTGTTTTACCAAAATTGCTGCCAACAAACACTTGCAGTGTTTTTATTCATATCTCTTCATGTAAATTGTTTTAACACTTGAGTTGTTGCTCGTAGATGTGTTAAACAATATGTGCTTGAATGTTTTGTGTAATCTACTTAGAAGAAGCAACCATGTAAACATAGAAACCCCATCAACTGTTGTTGATTAATTCCTTGAGAGACTGAGTGAATGTCTGATCTCAAGAAGACAATCGCTGCTGGTCATTATGGGAAATCTTGATAGGAGATTCTGCAAGATCAGATTCTATTCGGTTAATGATTGTTATATTCAGTTGGATCAATGAACATATCATTGGAAGGTTCCTTGAGAGACTGAGTGAAGGTCTGATATCAAGAAGATAAAGGTTGCTAGTCATTATGGGAAATCCTGATAGGAGATGATGAGGAATTAGATTATGTTGGGTCAATGGTAGTCATATATCAAAGAGGACCGAGTGAAGGTCAGACTCTTGTGAGATCCCTGATAGATATCATTGCAAGGAAATCCTGGTAGGAGATCTTGAGGGATCGAATTCTATTGGGTCAATGAACATTATATCCGGTTGGATCCCTGAACGTGTCATTGTATGTTAGTCACCGATGATTTCCTGTGTAATTGTAATCAGTTTGGCTATAGTGGATTAATTCCTTGTATAAAGTGAAATCATCCTTGCGAGAGTGGACATAAGTATCCTATTTAACGAAGAACCTGGATAAAATACTTGTGTCCTTTTATCTTCATTGTCTTTATTGCTATTATCATTTGAGTGCTTAGAATTTTAATGGGGAATGTTTTCTATGAACATAATTCAACCCCCCCCCCCCCTTTATTGTGTTTTCTCTACCTTTAATTGGTATCAGAGCCCGACTCTATTATTAATTTAAGATCAAACACTTAACCATGTAGAGAGATCCAGTTGGAGAAAATTATGATAGAAAGCTTTTTTGATTCAAAACCTGATATGCAGAGGATTCAAAACTCTAGGCTAGAATCAGAAATATGAAGACAGAATCCCTGAAACAAGTTCTCAGGATTCTGAAGACTCAAGTACCTGATGGAAATGGATTTATCTTCTCAATCAACAGAAGTTTTCCATCAGAAGCCAAAGTCAACATTTTACACTTCAACTCTCAACTGAAGCTATCATTCAAGACAACCACTACAAACTGCATTGGATCAAATCAATGTCACCTTATGGAGATCCATCAAGAAGACTGTTGTCTCTCAAATGTGCACTCCAAAAGTCAGATAAAGGAGTCGCCTGAAAGGATTCAAAGAAGTGTTGTGCAAAATAATTTTCTGTTTAGTGAAATGTTCAAAATCAGTAGAAGATTTGGAAGTAAAAAGGAGAAAATTCCATCCACCAAGACACAGATCAAATCAGAACTTCTCTAAAGAACATTGATACTACATTCAGATTCTGAAGTAAATGAAGCAGCTATTGAAGAACAATAAGTGAAGAAATCAGAAGATGATCATCCAGAAGGTTCTTCATTTCAAAGCTCAAACAAAGGTAAACTCTTCACAAGAAAACCCAGGTCAGTATTTCCATGCTTTTTAAACAAAAGTACTGATAGATACTTCTACCAATTAGAATCTATCCTATTCAGGAAAAGTCAATTTCCTTAAGTTACTAATTTTTGTTGCAACTAATAATATTTGTTTTCTCTGCAAAATTTCTCTTAGCTCAACCCTAGCTCTAATAACCATTCATCTCCTCTCCTTAAGAGTTTATTTTCTTAACCAGTTAAGTAAAGTAACATCATCTTATTATAAGTGGATAAATAAGAAACTATTATAGTTTTCAGATATAGATCAACGCTTAAAAATTGAAAAGGCAATCACATTAAATGGAACTTCTTTCAAATCACGTTTAAAGATTGATGTGACATGATAGAGAAATAGTATAACCTTAAGAATATGTAGAAAATCCTTTCACCTTAACCTCTGTCAGTATTTCACACTTCTACAAGGATTAAATAATCTTTCTCTCTCACCTTACCTCCAAAATCCTTTTCACTAGTTCTTCTTTCAGCCCCAATATCTCAAAAACACTAAATCCTCTCCTTCTTTGTTCCAAATCCATCCATAATCTTCAAATGGCCTCTCCTCGATTAACTTTTCCTGAGGAAAACCTAAGTCTTCCATTTCACTCTCGACCTCTTTCCATTCTTGATTCCTCAAGAACTCCCTCTATAGCGACAATAGAACAAATGACATTTATTGTTGAACTAATAGTGCATTTCTAGAACCTAGCAGAAAATGGATTCAATCTATCAAGTGATGTTAAGAGTCAAGGCTGGGAAAGTTATTTTGATCTTTTCAAAGGACCAACTTATCTTGATTTAATCAAATAATTTTAGAATAACGCATTCGTTCTTGATAAGATAACCATTTGTTCAATAGTCAAAGGTCACAACATTATCATTAAGGAAAATGATATTGCAAAACTCATTCAACATGATGGATCCGGTACTAAATTTGACAACACTAAGGTAAATATTTTATCCTCATCAAAGCCAGTACTATCAGAAACCACCTCCATAATTGATCAAATCATTTTCAAAAACTGTAAGAACTCTTACAAGACAAATGATCTCTATGACAATCTTAAGATATGGTCAAGATTTCTCTCTATAAGTATTCTTCACAAAAGGTTGACCAACAAAAATGCATATTTAGATATCGACTCTAAGTATATGCTATACTACTTGGTCAAGAGAGAAAAATTTAACCTACCCGCAAGAATTTTCTCCAACCTTCTCTATGAAATTTGACATTCTAAAAGAGTGTCCAAAAATCAAAGGAAATTAATTCCTTATGGAATATTGATCTCTGCAATCTTATTTGAAAACAAACCTTTAAACACTCCTTTAACTCAAGATGGATTTGAAGTGATGAGTGGAAAACGATTCAATGTTGAAGATATAATAGAAATGGAAATTATTTATAACCTAACCAAGAAACCTCATACTTTTGAAATCCTCTAGGGAAAAACATCTAATTCTTGTTCTTCGGAAAAGAACATAAAAGAAGACAAGTCACTATCTCTCAATAACCCTCATAATTGAAATACTTTGCCTCTATCACTTGATCCTTTACCCATCTCTGTATCCCTCATCAACCTATCCCTCTCATTTGCTCCTTCCGATCCAAAACCTAGCCAAATAACTCTTCCATCCATCACATCCTACAACTTGCCTCCAACACCCTTTCATTCTTCTTTTTATCGAACCCTCAATCAGGCCACGAACCCCAGTTGAACTCTTGCAAATGTTTAAACAACTTTCTCTACCATATTTTAAAGATATCTTGAGAATCTCTTCCTCTAGCATGGGTCCTTTCATAATTTAAGTCGCATGGATTAACTTCAGACATATAATGAATGTCAACTCTGACATCATACAATTTGTCTGTTATGAAGAGGCTAAATGGAAATATGAAGACTTACTTGAATCCTTATCCTCTCCTTCACTGTGTTTACCCACTACAGAACATACAAGACAAGTGGTTATTTGATTAGAGGTTGAATGTCCTTTCAATGTCTCTAATTCTGTCTTAGTAACAGCTGAAAACCAACCCTCTTGATATGGTGCAAAGCCCACTATGGATGTAGAAAAGGAAATTTATGGGATAAAGGAAACTCTGGAGAAGATGTAGGAATCTAACCGCATTATTCAAGAACGCCTGGAAAGTCAGGAGAAGACAAGTCTAGATCGAGCAACTTCCTTCAACCAGATGGATGAGATGTTAAAGAAGTTCATGGAGAAGTTTAAAAAAGAGTCTTAGGATTAGATTACATATTAGAACTTAGGATTACGATTTATTTCCCTCTATTTATAAAACTCTTATAGTTCTAAACTCTTGTGTTTTATGTAGTTTATCTGAATGCTGGTTATCCTTAATGTTTATCTTGCTATCTTAATCTCCAGTTAAGATAAAACTTAAAACATATTTTAAGTAAACATGAAAAACTCAAAGAATGAAGATACCTTTAATCATCTGCTTTATGTGTTAACTATCTTCTTAGTTTAAAATTTTCTCTATCTTCATTACAGTTATAATCTTACAATTAATCTATTATGAATTTTATTATTCTCTCCAATTTATTCAATTGGTATTTCAATATTTTTCTATCCCTGCTTAAATCAATAAATTCTATTTCCTGAGTTGATTATCTTGTTAATATAATTCTCTCTATCCCCTATCACCTTTTTGATTTCTAAAAAAGGGGGAGAAAGTAAAATGATATTTTGATAACACATAACAAACATGTGTAATGTTGTTGCTACTAACTGTTTGTTTGATGTTTCAATCTGGGAACTCTAAACAAGTTCACCAAGTATTCAAACACAGGTTAAATAAGAATATCTTGATGCTAAGGTTGAAAACCATATGGATGAAGTCAACTCTGATTTTATATCTAATATGTTTTACATCTTGTGAATATATGAATATTCAAACAGATGTACCAAACACAATTCAGAAGATATAGACTTACTGAAAGTAAGTTAATCTTTCTTTGATATCATAGTATTCAGAAGTTGTTAACTTTCTCAAAATATGAAATTCAGACTCAAAGCTCAGAAGTTGTGCTCTCCTGAAAAGAAGTCAAGTCAACATTCTGATGCATGCTCTCATACAGAGATGCCACTCAGAATATGTGCTCTGATACATGTGCTTCAGCAATGTATGCTCTATTATGAAGTTGTGATCTATCTCAATGTCTGATATAGTGGAGAATATCAGATCAAACGCTGATGCTTGAGAAGCATAGTGTTTTAGTTATGATATCGGAAATCATGGTCCATAAGCGCTGATACATAATGTGTGGAATTATTCAATTAGGCTCAAATTAATTTTTGATTCTTCATCAAGTGCTGATAGAAACCAGGTTCTGAGATGAAGACCAAGTGTTCTACTCAAACTCAGATGAGTTTGTGTAGGGAAATGTTACTTCTCTATTCTTATGTTCTAATACAAATTTTTTTTTGCGAGTCTTGGGCTCAGGGGAGACTCTGAACAAGCTTAAAGAGAATTTTGGGTTTAACAGATTCAGGGGTAGTTGTGAGCTTACTATGAATTTGTCGATTGCGATTATTACCCTATATAAATTGTTCTAACAAAATACATGGTTTTGTCATCATCAATAAGGGGAAGATTGTAAGAACAAGAGGTGTTTCCTACATCTGGCCTTGAGATTTTGATGATAACTTCCCATGTTATCTTAAAGAACAATTGTATACACTAATAGTTTCGTCTAGTGTGTATCTGTTGCTATAATATTTTGATTCTGGTACAAGGCGTGTGCCATCATCATGTTCTAAACATACACTCTGGAAGAAAACATATGGTTACATGTTTTGTTAAAGTCAAGGTTCAGAAGTGATTTTCTACAACGTGTCTTAGGAACATTAGTACAAGAAGTTCTGATCGTGGATTTGTGGTTTAGCTTAGGAGGCCTTCTAAAGCTTTACTTCTGTGTTACAATTTCTAAATATTATGAAGACAAGGTTCTGCTAAACAAGTTCTGATGATCTGAAGAAGAGGAAGCTCTTACAACCAAGTGCTGAAGACTCTGAATAACAAGGTTCTATGTGACAAATTCTGAAGACTTCAAGACTTAGGTTCTAAGGCTCATAAGAAAGATTCTTATGCAACAAGCTTCAACATTCAACATTCAAATATTTGAAGCCTCTGAAGATAAGAATAAAGTTCAAACGGTTAATGTGTGATGTTGTGCAAAAGGTACATAAAGTGTCTGTGACCTCTATCCTCTAGGGTGGAATAAGGACAATCCTTTATACTGTATTGTCAACCACTCTCAATATGACCGTTGGGAACAAATGTCTAGATTTAAAACTATCTTTCTTTACTTAACGAATCTCTATTTACAAGCTTAATAAAAAAATATTATTCAGAGGAAAAGGTGGAATGCTATCATTGAACATTGACAGGATACAAAAATATTATTTTATACTGTCTAAAATCTTACACCTTATTCTATCCAATTGGAACTAACCATTGGTGCAAGGAAAGTTGGTTCTACCCTCACAACGTCTGTCTCTGTCAAAGGCTATAAAAGAAGATCAAAGCTTCAAAGAAAAATTGCTGGTTAGCGGTTTAACTGTTTCCATTGGCCAATAAGCTTCATGCTATGGAAGGAAAGTAATGGACTTTAAAGATGTTAAAGCTGCAATGCTATATATACTGAAGACCACTAAAAGAATAGAGAAAAGAAAGAAGAATAAGACTACAATATGTCATTCAACTTCCAATCACATATATCTTAATAGATCTCAGAAGAAGCAAGGAGTGTTGCTCGTAGCTTTCTCAACAAGAAGATGAAGAAGAACACTAAAATATATTACTCAACTTATGATCATATAAATCTTCGTAGAACATTGTAATGAACACTAGAGTTTTTGCTCGTATAGTGTTTATGTTCGTATCTCTTCATGTAAATTATTTTAACACTCTAGATGTTGCTTGTAGAAGTGTTAAATAATATGTGCTTAAATGTTTTGTGTAGTCTTCTTAGAAGAGGCAAACATGTAAACACATAACACCCAACAACTGTTAATGATTAGTTCCTTGAAATACTGAATGAAGGTCTGATCTCAAGAAGACAATGGCTACTAGCATTGTGGGAAATCCTTCTAGGAGATTCTGCGGGATCAAATATTATTCGGTCAATGATTGTTATATCCGGTTAGATCACAGAACATATCATTAGAAGGTTCCTTGAGAGACTGAGTGAAGGTCTAATCTCAAGAAGATAATGGTTGCTGGTCATTATTGGGAATCTTGATAGGAGATTCTGAGGAATCGTATTCTGTTGGGTCAATGGTAGTCATATCTCAAAGAGGACCGAGTGAAGGTCAAACTCTTATGAGATCCATGATGGATATCATTGCAAGGAAATTCTGGTAGGATATCTTGAGGGATCGGATTCTATTGGGTCAATGAATGTTATATTCGGTTGGATCCCTGAATGTGTCATTGTGTGTTAGTCACAGACGGTTTCCCGTGCAATTGTAATCAGTTTGGCTATAGTGGATTAATTTCTTGGATAAGGAAAAATCATCCTTGCGAGGGAGGATAGGAGTAGCCTAGTTAACGACAAACCTGGATTAAATACTTATCTCCTTTATCTTCATTGTCTTTATTGCTATTATCACTTGAGTGCTTAGAATTTTAATGGGGAATGTTTTCTATGAGCACAATTCAAACCCCTCTTTCTTTTGTTTTCTCTACCTTTAGAAACCTCTAGAATCTCATATTTTTCAATCAAATCTTCATCGATATTATTCAGCTGTACTGTCATGATGTTCTATTTCAACATGTTACAACATCTGCTAGAACATCTGTCAAATAAGTAGCAGCAGACTCTGTTGTACCAGCTAGTCAAGATGTCATGACATCTTTTTCAACATTAGGCTGCAATACATGTTTTTCCCAATGAAACATGTTTTGATAAAATTGTTGTCAACTTCTTATTTTACCAAAATTGTTGCCAACCATAAAATCACAGACCTAACAATCTCCCCCTTTGGAAAATTTAGCTAAAACAACCAAAGGTCAATTAACCTTTAAAGAGGAATAAAACCATAAACACAAGTTATATGAAACTATGTAAACTCTATAAACTCAACACAAATAAGAGGCTTGTACAATAAGACAGATCCAATACTCCCACTGTCATACACAATCAATTCTCCCCCTCAAGGGAAAATATAAATCAGAGCACATGCAGCAGAAGACAAAGTAGAAGCAACAACAACAGCTTCAACACAACTAAGCATGACCAATCATGCTCACCTAAATGATTGCATAATAAATCACAAACATCTATTCTCTCATAAGAAGTAGCACACAATCCTATCACAGTGCTAAATCAACATGTCAAGACATGTGATGTAACATCCGGACACAAAGCACACTAACACTTTACTCCCCTTTTTAGTTAAAATATTGACAAAAATTGGAGTAAATGTACACAAGCAGTGGAAACACCGAGCACATTATAACACATTGCACCCAGGCAATACAACACATGGAAATAAACATATTGAAAACTAGCAATACTACAGATGGAAACATAACTTATTGACCAACTTCAGGTGGTCTTCCACCTCTTGCCTCTGTCAAAAAGCCTTCTTCCCCCGTCAAAGAGCATCATGCATTCCTTGGTGCTATAGCCAACCCCATTTTCTTGCAGACTACCTTCCTTCCATCCCTTCTCAATATAAATTTGTTCAGGCATGTCATGCCTCAGAATATAGAGGAAAGATGAATAATTAGTTGCATTCTTCCATTTTTGTAATTGCTATAACTCATTAATAGTACAAGTTCCACTCCCACTATTTCTGGTAACAACAAGTTGTTCCCTGTTGTCCATCTTCTCCAGAGTTATAACCTTCCCTTTAATAAGATTCTTGATCAATCTTTTAGCTCTACCAAGTTCATAGTTATAGTCATGTTGGATAAGATATCTGAAAGAGTTCATATCTTCATTGCAGAAATCATGATATCCCTCTTGAAATCATGTCTCTTCAACACCAGTTTAGAGAAACTTTCTTTTATTTCCCCACCTTCATCTTCAGAAGTATACCAAGAAAGCACAATTCAGCTTCTTACTTATTCAAAAGCCAAATTATTCCTCAAGGAAAAATATTCTTCAGTCTGCCCAAAAGTATAATGGAAAGTTCTTAGCACAAAGCATGAATCTAGTAAATTCTATAATCTCCTTGGTTACTTGTTCAAAAATTTCCCCTTGCCGAGTACACTTATAACTAATATTGTTCGAAGCATAAAATTTAGAGAATCTTATATTCTTAAACTCTTTGTCATGCTCACTTCTAATTTTGACAATATCATCATTCTTATCTTCATGAATACTTTGTCACAAGTCTTTGAAGACCTCAAAAGCATCTGATTTTTCTCTGAGAAATTTATCCAAGTATACCCAAAAAAAAGTCATCTATGAGCACATAGATACATCTCTTACCATCCATGTTTTTAACCTGCATTGGTCCCATTAAATCCATATGAAGAAGTTCCACCATTCTGGAAGAAGTCTGATGCTGCAACAATCGATATGACATCATAGATTCAGATTTAAAATCACACTCATCATAGACTATTCCTTCTTCAATCTTTAGCTATGGAATTCCTCTAATTGCTCTTTCAGATAGTAACACCTTCATTCTTTTGAGATGAAGGTGTCCAAGTTTCTTGTGCCATAACTTTACTTGATCCCTACTAGTTTTTGAACATGAGGGAGAATAAGCATCTAAATGAGATTTCCTTAGATGAAAATTGTCCTTAGACGCTCTACCCTATATCAACTTAGAATTTATCTTTCTTTGACTGAGCATACTGATTTTGAGAAAGTCACTAATGATCCTTGATCCCACACTTGACTAATTGTTACATCTTCCAAATTAGGAAAACCGACACACATAAAATTCCCAACTCCTTTGATTTCTTCTTTACACCCATCACAAAATCTAGTAGATTCCGTGGGATATGGCTTGATATTTTCCAACATCTTCTAGACTCCAGGCATATGTCTAGAGCATCTACTGTCGTAGTGGCAGTTGAAACAACTGGCTGAACAAATCATCGAGATGAAATTAATAAAGTCGCCATCAAACGTTTTTTATCCCACAAGAAGGGAAAGGAAAATATCGAGTAAACCTGAGAAGGGTGAAATCAAGGTCAAACGATCGAGAGATCGGGTAAGGGAGTCTGTTACGCGAGGAGAAGGTATTAGCACCCCACACGCCCGTAGTACTCTATGGTATCTACTCTTGTTATTCTAATGAGATGGTGTTTTTAAATCTAAAGCTTACAAGCTAAAAGAAAAAATGCCTAGAGGGAACGCATGCAAAAGAAAACACGGGGAAAAGAAGGAAATATTTACAAAGTTTCTCTCGGATGAGCCCCATGACCAGATGCCTACGTATCCTTTTTATGGAATTAGAGTGCCATAGTTCGACTCACATGTTTTTGTTTGTTGTATGTTTTTTATGAACAAATATTAATTTCGCCTTCTACCACAACTCGACCTTTGAAGACTCCTGCGTTAGCACATAAGTGAGTTAAAACGTTCTTTTGAAAAGTTTGAAAGAAAAGTCCCGAAGGCGAAAAAGAGTTTTCATTGGTGGATATTTTTTACCTTGAAAAAGGATTTGAAATTTTTTAGATGATTTATGCATTTTCCAAGAAAAAGGTTTTAGTTTTAAGGATGCAAAAGAAAAGAAAAACAACTAAGGGAGACTATCTAACTCTATCCCTAATGTTATCATACAACGATGGTCCTAAGGTTGATTTTGAAAGGGAAATATATACCTATGTTAATATGAATAGATAAAAATCCTAATGTCTAACTTGCATCGGAAACGACATAAGTGAATCCTAAGGGAGCATACAATGGTTCAAAACCTAAGGGAACATGCAATGAGACGGAAGTCATTATCTCAATTCTAATTGAGTGACATCATAGATCATCAACAAAGGAAAAAGATAAAATCCTAAGGGGAGCATGCAAATATCAAAGTCGTGATCTCAATTCTAATTGAGTGACATCATCGATCTTCAAGAGAAATAAGCCATGAAATCCTACGGGAAACATGCAAAGATCGAAGTCATTTTCTCAATTAAGTGAAATCATCGATCTTCAACAAAGGAAGCAAATGCAAGCACAGACAAAAGTAGAAAATAAGTGTGGAATGTCTGCTACATGTCTTTAAACATCGACTTTGAGTGAACACTCTTTATTTCCTACTTCTCATGATATCTAGAAAGCGATAAGATACAGAAAGATAAATTAAGCAGTGTAATACCAAACAAATAAATTTCGCGTTTTGCAGCAAGCAAGCAAATCGAAAGTACTATGAAAAACATCGAGCAAGCTAGCATCAACAAATAAAATGATCAGAAATTGTGCGTTCGACATAAGCATAAAAAATTATCATGTGGCACATGCGTCAGACACATCCTTACATCAAACAGAATACCTGCACAAAGTACATATCCAGACAAAAACAAGCAACACATATTTCTCATAACATGAGAGTCAATGGATAAATGCATCAGAAACATATATGGTCCATATTAAAGTGACAATATAGATTTACCAAGATTAGGTAATTGATAAAAAGTACCCTCATTGTACCTTGCACAAGTCACCGAACATGTTAGAAATAACAAGGAGGCAAAATCCGGACTGCACATTCTAATCACAAGTCAAAATATGATCAAAACATGAAAAAAATAAAATGCATACATGTATCATGACATCAAAACGAAATTCCGGGCAACATGTATATCGCACAAACAAACACACAAAATCTTGGTCCGAAAACAACACAACTGGATACACATGTCTGACCCAAACAAATGCAATGAAGCATAAGTCAACAATTAAAACTAAATCCGTGTACATTTTCCAAAATGGGGCAGCACTACGCTTATTTAAAGAACTAACCGGAAAAAATGCGTCAGAATCTAACAAACTCAATCACAAAGGTTCATGAATGAACAATAAAGTATAAACATGCATCAAATGAAGGTTAAACTCAAAACACGTGCCAAAAAGTGCCAAAAAGCACTAAATTAAAAAAATTAGGCGCGTAAAACATCGGAACGGAATTGGCTCAAAATTGAAAGGTTAGCTACAAATGCACCAACAGTATCAAAAAAGTGGTTCCCATGAATTAATTCCAAGTGGAAGTACTACTTCCAAACCCCAGGCAGAAACTCCATAAACATGAAAACCGAGTGGAAATTCAGTCCGTAAGCGGTAAAATTTGGCCTAAACACCGTCCAAATATACAATTCAAGTGCATTGATCATTAACCATCAACGACATGTAACCTTATGCACCAAATCATGTCCAAAAAGCGGATTTCAACCACAAAATCAAGTGTTGATTTAATTTTCGAATTCG